>JAODUK010043297.1:0-20354 GCA_027564635.1 Typhlichthys eigenmanni
AACTTCAAGACAGAAGCTAAATGAAATGACACAACTGACCAGTAGAGGGCAGCAAACCCAAGACAGCAGGCAGAACAACAATGTTTAATTTGTTTTATTTGTTTAATTAACATTCAGCAAGCTGAAAAGAAAACAGCAGTTGTTTTAAACATTGTTGGCTGTCTCACAGTACATGCGCCTCTTCATACGTCTGTTTAACAATTAGGTTTTTCTAATAATAAATAGCCTATTTTTGAAATTTAACATTCTAAACGTCTCTGCTGTTTGTGAGAGGTTATATTTTGATCTACAATTTCCATCTCTCGCTTGCTCACTGACACTATTAACTCTTCTCTCGCCACCGGCTTCATGCCCTCTACCCTGCAAACTGCAGCTGTGACACCCACACTCAAGAAACCCAATGCTGACCCCAATGATCTGAACAATTTCCACCCCACCTCCAACCTTCCTTTCCTCTCCAAAACACTTGAGATGTACAATGAGTGTTTTGAAAAGCGTCCTGATATTAAATGTATTATTATTATTTGTATTATTATAGAGGACTCTGTCGAGTCCATTGACCTTATTCACACGGCAGCCATCTTTCTCTGAACAAGACTCAGGGTGGGAAATCGTCAATTGTTGTGCCTAGCTACTGCCTATGACAAACGGTTGGTAAATTATAGCTATTTAAACTATCAGCCAATCAGAGACAGCATGGCTACAACATATCAATCAGTGATAGAAGTCCAATGACGTGCTTAAAGAGATAGGAAAGTGGTTATAAAATGCAGAAATATTATAATATAATGCAGAGGGATATATTTAATATACATCATCCAAATAAATAATAATAAAAAATAAATAATAAGTGTGTTTACAAAAAACGCTACAGTCAAAGGGCTCAGGGCTGAATGGGCGTGTTCGTAATGTCCCCCCATACCCCCTCCCCCTTTCAGCTCTAGGCTATTGCGCAACATTCTTAAGTGGTGCAACTCACTCGTCTAGCTAGCTGCAATGGCCCGTCTTTCAGCAGGTGCGGATGGCTCAGTAAAACAGTATATGTATGAACCAGAGTAGAGAGAAGCACCTGAAGAAACGGCTGAGCCCTGGCCCGGCCCAACGCATAAGCAAACTAAGCGACTGCTTAGGGCCCCGTGGCCACCAGGGGGCCCCCTCTAAAAATAAATATATATATTCTTATTTTTTATTTGTTTTATTTTTTTATTCTATCAATGATCGAAGTCGGACAATGAATAGATGGATGGATTATGTCAATGATTGGTAATTAAATAATGCAGTAGGCCTATTGGGCTATGTTATTTGCCTGTTTAGCAATGTAGCATGGTTTAATACATTCCTGCTGCATCTGTTTAGAGCTGGTAGTAATCACATTCATCTTAAAAGCAATGCCACAAAAACAGACTTTGAGGCAGATAAATGTAAAAAGAAAGTGCTTGAGGGAGGATTCTTCCCCTAACAAAAGACACAGAAGAGGACAGAAGAGTAGAGCATGTCTGTCCACTTTTAATTTGATGGAGAAAATGCACAAATTGATACTTCAAAATTTACCAGACTGCAGGAAATTGAATGTTTGATGCTCAAAAGTTATATGGGGGGGACCCCAGACCCAGATATTATACTTGTGTAGAACCTATGTCAAATATGATCACATTATTACTTTTTTTTATCATTGTCATTCTGCCTATCCCTTTTACACGGACATCAAACTGAAAGTTAATGAAAAGTCATGTAATTTTACATTTGACTTAGAGTGGGAACCCTGACAATAATGAGTGTGATAGATTTACAGCTGGTGTGCAAATGATCAACCATCGATAAGAGTGACTCGTGATAAGAGTGACATCGATAAGAGTGACCGAGGCGGTGGGGGGCCCCAAATATAATTCTGCTTAGGGCCCCATTAAGGCTTGGGCCGGCTCTGGCTGAGCAAAATATCCAGTATTATCCAAGTTGTGTCACAATGGTTAGTTCAAAGTGTCTTTCAGCTAGTAAAAATGTACTACAGAAGCTGCACCACAGTGCAAAATAATTTTTAGCCCATAACATTCAGAATTAGCATACATGAACTATTACAATGCTATAAACACAAATTGTTAGCAGAATCTTATGTCAGGATACGGGCTGTGAAGGGGGCGGAGATCCAAGTGCGGAAGCAGAGGCAGGGGACGACGAATGAATAAAACAATGTTTTATTGTAGGACCAGGTGTGCAGTACGAACGCTGGGAGTGGGGTTGACGCGCTATCAAAGCTGGCTAGCTGGGTGGGACTGCGGTGAGTCGGCAGACAGGCGGTGAGGAGACAGTCGGGATGCCAGGCGAGGAGAAGACTGGCGCGGCTGTCAGGCGCAGGCGAGTAGATCAGCAGTCGGCTGCCGGGCGAGGAAGAGAAGCAGACGGGACTGCTGGATCGCTGGTACGTGCATCCGTAGAAACGGCAACGAACTGGCAATAGGTGCCAGGATGGAAAGCCTTTTAAACCTCCGCCCAGGGACGGGGAAGGAGGCAACAGCACATGGGTGCGTTAAGTGGCTGACAACGTGGCGGCAGCGGCGCTGTCCGGTGCTGAACCGGCGGCCTAGCGCTATCTGCTGCCGGAGCGCCCGCGAACCGTGACATTTTATTGCAGTTTTCAGCCCATCATACTTAGCCTACTGGTATGTGCAAATGTTTTGAACAATTCATTACAATTAAAATGTGTACTAATATGGTTGCAGCATTATTAAACCTCAAGTTTTACAATAGGTGTTGCTGTAGAAATAGTGCTTCAAAGTCGGCAGGTAGAAAATGTTTGCTGCCAAGAGATAAATGTGTGTATTACATATTGTAAACTGTTACAAAAAATACAAAATTAGAATTAGTTTAGTTTATTTTTCTAACAATTTAAAAAACAGACAATGCTGTATAGGCCACATTTCAGGACACTGAAGGGCATTGTAGTGGAGACCACTATGCAAAGAACTGAAACGCTGGTTCTGGATTATTACCACGCTCCCCTTGGAGTGTCGGCTAGAACACCACTTCAAGCCAGGATACACTTTCAGTTTAGGTATTCTTTATTGATTAACTACAAATGTAGTGAGGTTAAGCATATTTATATACACACCACGATAGATGTGCTACTCCAGCACACACCATTTAGAATACACACTAACCAGTCGGCAATAAACAGTTAAGTGTCTTATATCGAAGGCACGGGACTAGCAAAAAGGTGGCTAGGCACTTAGCTCAGTGATTTCGCATTGTACAGCAACTCATGCAAAGCACTAATTAACACAAACACATCAACTCAAATAATTATCTATTCCCGATTGCCCATAAACACAACCTCTTAATATATTTTGTACACTTACATAGGTCATTTACGCACACACAAAGAAACACGATCACGACACGAGTCTTTACTTACTTTTTCGGCAAAGGTTCGCGATCGGTGACGTCATCGTCGTGTACAAGTCAAGCCACCACAATCCAACGTAAACAATGGAACCTGGAACTACGTGCACATTATATATATATATATTATATATACACTGCATGTAAGTATACACACACACATCCAACTAGAAAAAACAGTCCAACTGAGGAACAGATTCATGTCCTTTTGTACAGACATACATAGAAGTTGGCCAACAAATAAGCAAGTGTCATAGCCTATAAACAGAACTGAAGCAGATAAGTGTACTGTACAGTGTACTGTGTCATGCACCAAGGTGCATGACATTACACCATGGTTTAGAGTCTGTGTCTGAACCCCTATGTATTGCAAACTGTGTTAAACACCTACAGGGCAGAACACGGGCGAACAGAACACTAAGGAGAGCTGCGTGAGTTTATAAAACAACATTTTAATAAGAGGATCTATGCAATATATTCTCTGAAAGCAAAAGACAGATTGCTGAAGAAGGTGTCTTAATTCAGACTTGTAAATTAGTTGTATAGCCCTTAATCACAAATGACACACCTGAACCTGCTCCTTCCTTGAATTTAATTTTCCTTTACCAAATAATCAAATGAACAAATTAACAGTTTTGCCCAGTGTTCCTCTAGACAACTGTGTGCCAACGATATGTCAGTCAGACATTCTACATCTCGGTGCAGGATGGATGGGTCATTGCACTAGATCTGAGCATTTCTTATAGTCCTCACATTTCTGGTTGATGCTCACGGGCTCTGCTGGAAATACAGAAACCACATTAAATACATCTAGAAAATGAATCTGCATGAGCTATAATGAAACTTGTTTTGAAATAATAATTTACTTCCACCATTACTTGTTATATAGGTAGATTTACAGTGGCAACTGTCACACCGCGGTCCTGGGGCTGGGCAGTACCTACCGTTCCTGCGTGCTCTCGCACGCGCTCCCCGGAGTACTGACAGCTGATCTGAGACAGGTGACAATCAGGGCCTCCCACACATCTCATATGTGGATGATTGCTGTCAGCGTGGTCATCCAATCCAATCCAATCCACTTTATTTATAGAGCACATTTTAAAACAACTAGGTTAACCAAAGTGCTAACATTACATAAGTACATAGATAAAACAATGAATGTACACACATTGAACACCACAACAAGTAAGAGCATCATGACAAAATAAAAACTCAAGCAGATTTAAAAGCCAACGAGTAAAAGTGTGTTTTTAGTTGTGATTTAAAAACAGGAAGGCTAGGGGCCAGTCTAATAGAAAGAGGGAGCTCATTCCACAGTCTTGGGGCAGCGACTGCGAAGGCTCGCTCACCCTTATTTTTTAGCCTTGCTCTAGGGACAGCCAGGAGATGCTGGTCAGCAGACCTTAATGACCTTGATTGGGAATTAGGCTTTAGGAGTTCCGAAATATAGAGCGGGGCTTGGCCATGCAAAGATTTAAAAACAAATAAAAGAATCTTAAAATCAATCCTAAAACGAACCGGAAGCCAGTGAAGGGATGCAAGAATAGGGGTTATGTGGTGCCTTTTCCAGGTTCCATTAAGGAGTCGTGCAGCAGCATTTTGGACTAATTGCAGTCTCGACATTTTGTTACTTTGGGTTAATCAAGGCACTAAATACAAATGCATGACCCTAATATATGTGATGTCACAAAAAGTGTCATTTAATTTCTCCGTCATCTCAGGGCTCACACTTTTGGTTAAGGAGACATAGTCCACAGCCTGTTGGATAACATGCCACAGTAACTTATCCCAGTGTGAGTGCAGTCTGGATGCAAATGTGAATGAATCACATCTTTCTGATCCAAGAGCAGAAGCTACATCAACAGTGATTGTCGGCATTGCCAAAGTTCTTCAAGCACATTGATTGGGTACATTGGCTTTACAGTGATATTGCTGGGAAAAAAGGCTTTATATATACGAGGAAGTGGAACTCCTCCGATAGGTACATCTGTAAGTTCTGTCATGGATGGCTGGCCAATAATTATACTGAAAGTCATTCTACTATAAGCATTTTTCTCAGGGGAAACCCAGTGTGTCAGCGATAATTAAATTCTCCATCTACATATCCACATGGACATGTCAACCTTAGAATGAGCTGTGAACATTAGAGCAAATGGATGGAAAATTATAACATGGCTAATGGAAATTTAATTAAACCCTATTTATACAAATAAAAAATACATTATTTGGAAATAAAGTAAAATACAACCGTATACTAAATCTTAATTGAATAGAATTTTAAAACCTCTTAATGCATTTTTGAATAATTAAAATATATTTTAATGACATTCACTGTTCTTTACTACTGGCAAAATGACTGGCTTATTTACTTTGTCTTGCATAATGTGTTTGGATGTCATTGTCTGTGCTTTTACCTACCCTGATGTGCACACATTTAGGATATTAATTGGCCTGCTGAACTTAATAAGTACATTTAAAAATAGCAAGACTTTAATTCATGAGTAATCTACTTGTGAGACATACTTTTATGGAGGAAGAGTGCATCAGTCCTAATCGTGAATCACTGAGCAGCTGTCGACATGTTTTTTTATCTTTAGAGGGCGGTGTGAGTCGGTTCATCATCCTATGTTTATGGTTGGATGGGAACATATTGCAGACATTTACAGCTATACTGGGAATAGCAGTGGCTTGCACCTCTAAGGACAGCAGAACATTACTTCAGTCTCTCTCTCTCTCTCTGCCACTCTCTCTAATAACAACTTTGGTTTTGCTGGAGTCTCATGTCGGTTCTGAAGCAAACGTCTGTATATGAAATTAAATACGTGTGTGTGTGTGTGTGTGGCAGACGGTATGTCATTGATCAGCTTGGTCTCCAGTGAGAAGATCTGATATGTGTGTGTGTGTGTGTGCGTGTGCGTGTGCATGCGTGTGTGTCATTGATTGCACATGCACTTTTGTGCGTGTGCATGTGTGTGCATGGGGGCAGGTGTGAAAGAGAGGAACTAGAAGAACAGAGATGAAATCACACACACACACACACACACACTCCCACACAGCCTGTAAACACTGAAGCCAAGATGATAATTGCTTGCTTGATAGATGATTACTTGTCCATTTGAAATAAAATAAAAACTCCACAGTATGGTGCAGTCTTAGTATCAACTCTACAGAACTGACAGTACATGAATTGCCTTTGCCAAATACAGGCACTATGGGGGAAGGTAAACAAACCAATAGAAATGCCTAAATGAGTTGACGTGTTTGACAATGTGTCAGTGACTCATCTGCTTTAATTGAATTCAGCTTGGCTTGTTAAAGTTAATTGTGCAGGTGCATTCAGCCGTGCACAACACAGCCAGCACCCGTGCACACCAAAGCCACACTACGGCTCACGTGCACTCTACATTAGCAAGTGCAGCAGAAACAGTAATCTGGCCAGGCTGCAGAAAGTGGCGACTCCAATTTCTTACCAAAACATGCGCCTGATCGCGTTGCCGAAATGACAGTTAGGGAACGGTTAGAAGGGCTGATTATGTGATAAAGCGCATGTTTGGTACGCCAAAAGTAAAAGTGGAATTGTGGAACTGACGACTCTCAGAAAAATAAACCAAAAGTTTATCTATCATTAATTAAATTGTCTTGGTCTCACATGAAATCCAGAGATAACGGGCGTAGTTCTAACCCCACCCTAAAAAACTAGTTCTATTTGCGTGACTAAAAACTATACTGTAATTAATGCCATAGCAACAACTTGTAAGGTTGTAGAAGGAGAAGACATTACATGGCAAACAACAGGAAAGGTTTCTGAGTAAAGTCACAAGCGAGCAAATCCTCTCAGCATCGTATCTCCTAACTGGATTACACCTGCCTTTAAGAGGAAGCAATTGTTCACTGCAAAACTTACTTGCAGTTTTCATACGCACAATTAAATAGGTAAACAGATCCTGCGTTCAGGATGGTGGAACGTTCGCTACAAGTTCAGTGAACACGAAGGGCAGTGGACTGAACAAGGAGGAGCTGGGCTGTCCATATAGGCTGTGGGTTGAACAACGCTCACATGGCTAACAGCCATCGTTTGGGTTTTACTGCTTTAGATTGTAGTGTTTCAGCAGTACAGATGCACAAGATGATGGTAGAATCAGTGTGGCTCAAGAACCACTTCTGTCTGTTCCAATTGAAGGATATTTCTGTAATGGTGTGACAATATTCTGATTTTTTTTTTCTCAGAATGAGGCAGAATACATTTAAGATGGAAAGGGGTAATAAAAGCAACATTTGGTACTGATAGAGATGATGACTTATAGCCTACTCACAAATAGTCTACTTATAAAACACCCATGGGCTATACTTCCTACATGTCACGAACAACACTCGCCACGCCAATTAAACGCAGCAAACCTTTTTGAAAGAACGTGTTGTTCATTGAACCACCAACATAGTTAATCTGCCCATATGGCAACATTCTAAGGACATTTTAAAGATAACTGGAAGTGGGAGGATAAATCAAAGAAGACTGTTGCAATGCATAAATTATGTAACACCTGGGGACCAAATGTTTTACACAATAATTTTTTTCAGTAAGGATAAGTACATACATTTTCTGGGACAATGCTGATTATGTAGTGCATAATGGATGCACACCGATGCTATTTACTGAACTCAAATTGCATATTTTAATTGGATACAGCCACGGTGTACAGTAGCAGATTAAGTGAAGCCTCTGTTCTGGTTGTGTTTTGTATTATTTATTCAAACAGACTTTGAATATGTAAAAACAGAATCAACACATTTTAAATCATGTTGTAACTATACAAGCCATTATTTGAGGAAGAGGTAATCTTTCAGATAACAAAATAACTGTCATTAATTTGTATCACCAAAACAATATTTGACAGACCAAAACAAAAAATAGAGGTAAACAGAACTTCAGACATTTATAGCATGACCCGGGTAAAACATTCGATAACAAGGTGAAACCTGTACTGTACATCTATTCATCTCTCAAATACTCGTCCTGTCACACCAGGTGCATGACTTGTTGTACTGTAGTCCCAGCCTCTTCCATTCATCAGCACTAGGTCACATAAGCAACTCTGTGCTGATCGTCTGATACATAGACCCTAGTCTCAGCCTCTTCATCAGCACTACGTCACATGAGCAACTCTGTGCTGAAGGTCTGATACATAGACCCTAGTCTCAGCCTCTTTATCAGCACTAAGTCACATGAGCAACTCTGTGCTGAACATCTGATATAGAGCCATTTAAGCTCGACAGAACTTTTCAGAAATGAGGATATAAATGTTCATTGGCATCAGCAGCTAGCATTGTTCAGTTAGCATTGTCACTCATGAAGTCTGTAATTCTGGTACGACACTAAATGCAGTGTTTTATTTATACACAATTTCAGTAAAAAAATGTTTTGTCATTAACCGTATAGCCTACTTATCTAATAGATTCAGAGTCAGAGATTCAGTATATCGTCCGACTTGGTCATTGAGTTATGCACGTGGTTGGTCTTTGTGCATGTCAGTCAAAACGCCTCTCCTGTCAAGTAGGCGGATCTTGACACAAAAGCCAGTACTGTGTCCTAGACTTTACGTAGTAAAGGCTGAGAGTATGTTTGTTGAAACTAAATCCCACTTTCAATCAGAAATTGAACAGTGTGCAAAACCATAGCAACAAAGCCATAGCAACATGTCAAGTGGGTAAAAGTACAGGTTTCTTTTGCAGATAACAGCCACCCTTGACTGCTCAATTACAAACCGTTGAAAGGTGACATGTTTAATCTACTGTATATGTAACAGTAGTGTATGCTTTACATACACTAGAGCCGTGGAAAGAGAGAGTTACGCCAATATATGTTTGACATTATATTGACATTTTCAACGGTCACATGGTTCATAAAGAGGCAAAACAGGTTCAAGGAAGTGCTTGGTGGGCAATTGAATTGATTTATAAAGATATATTACTGCATCTTTTGGTAATTATTAGTCAATACATGCACCAATACATTTACATTACAGTTACATTTACAATATAATTTCTAGGGTACTTCCGGTAACTATTTTGAGGCTCCACGATCCGCCATTGCTGTGAAAAAAACGATCCATTGGAGTGAACGGAGATGATGGAACTCTCTCTTTTTGGCTGTACATACATTAAGTTATGTAAATCTCCCTGTCCCAAACCTCATGGATGCTCTGGTGACGCACGCTTTCAACCGTTTAGGAAATTGAGAAAAAACCTCCCCAATTTATCGAAAAAGCTTTATTACATATAAACAGTTAATATGAAGAAACTTGATATTGGAACTCTATCAAAACAAAAACTACCTTCAATGCCACAGGGTGGTCCCTCAGAATCTCCGCCCTACACATTGGACAAGCATTTCCAAGACTAGGATAGTGTGGTGTGGTGCAGTCTGCCTCGCTTTGATTGTGTTCTCTGTTACAGAGCAAGGGCTGTGTAGAATAACACCAGATCGTTTTTTCAGCAGGCACCACAAAATA
This sequence comes from Typhlichthys eigenmanni, assembly GCA_027564635.1. Taxonomy (NCBI): domain Eukaryota; kingdom Metazoa; phylum Chordata; class Actinopteri; order Percopsiformes; family Amblyopsidae; genus Typhlichthys; species Typhlichthys eigenmanni. The sequence continues at coordinate 9,906 of JAODUK010043297.1, forward strand.
GGCATCGTAAGTACAGTAACTATTCGCTGAATTTGACTAAAAGCGCATTTGCTTTGTATTCGGTTGCATTGAGTTGCAAACCAAGATAAAAGCATTTACAGTCGTAGTCCCACACAACCCCCGTCTAGAGATCTTCAACAACCTTCTTAATGAAGAGTTCCATCCACACTGGTCTGACTCCAGCCGGTCTCTCCATAGACTGTCTGTCAGACCAATCATTCAGCTTAGTTCTGTTTGAAGCTTTCACATACGCGTGCGGATCCTAGCTTATATTCCATTTGTAAAAGACAAGTCTCGAGATATGTCACAGTGTGGTCTTTGTTCTGAGAATCCATTTTATTGGCCGATACAAGCTGTCTGTATTTTGTTGGTTCCTTCTGTGGTGCTTCCACTTTACAGCAATGGGGTATCATTATCATTTTGTAAATTCTCTTGCCACGATTAACCAGCGGGAAGTCAGGGCTAGCATGCGTCGCATATATGAAACGCATGTTCAAGCAGACCATTGATCTTATCTTCAAATATCCAGGAGGATGACGACGGTGCTGTTCTTCACCCCTGAGGCAGTTTCAGTGATCGCAAGCTCAACAAGCTCTTACACTGCAGAGTAATACAGAACACAACCCCCCCATGCACCGAACATCCGGCGTGAGCCTCACCACATGTTGCCCATGAGGCTGCCCAAACGCCATGCCTCCCCCACCAGTAGCGGGCATGCAGCCCTGCAGGACCAGAGCTGTCCGCTGACAGCTAAACTTGACCTTCGTAAACAACCTGTTGTTGACGCTGAGAGGCGAAAGGGTTTTCCTGTAATGTTGAGAAACGCACTCGAAGACGCGCAAACAGAAACACATACACGCACACGCATGCAAACACACACGGTAGAATGTGTCAATATTCGGGGCTGTAGTAAAGAGACCTGATACCCTCACAAGTGACTGTTGTGATGAACACGATCCAGAGGAGAAAGTCAATGAAACATTATAAGGCTGTGTTATGTAGCTGTGCTCTCTGGCTGCAGTAGGCCTAGTAGAAACATGAGAGGTCGCCCAACACACATGCACTCACACACACACGCACACACACACACGCACACGCACACGCACGCACACACACACACACACACACACAGGGGTTTCATTTAGATGTACACACACACAGACAGCTCTGTGCACTGCCTATAGGGTGAACGTCTGTCTGGAGAAACCATCTTGCAGAATAACCTCTGAACTTACGCTGTTAATAATTCATGGGGAAAACGATATGTTTACATATCTATGAATTTCTGTATTTTCCTGAAATCCAATTAAGTTTATATTTACAGCCCCTAGTTCCTGATTTCCATAGTCATATTATTGTTTGTTCGCACATAATTTACATGTGCACATATACACTGCTTCAGACATAGAGTACCCAGACTTAAACTTACATAGTGTGACCATATCATGTTGTAGCTGTTCAAGATACATCTGCAGAGATACCCCTCATGTTAAATCTCCCGCTTCGGTTTAGTGTCTGTAGTCTATAGTCATTCAACTTTTTAACTTTGTAGTACATGCACGTACAATGTCAAAGCCAATTTAAACAGGTTTAAGCAGCCATCTACTATTTCAGTTGATAAATACATTATGATCGGGATTTTATTTGATATTATGTTTTCCATAGCGTCCGAGAGATTAATCATGCCTGTATTTATCCATAATGGCCTGGATGTTGCTTTGCTCTATGTGGGGAGAGAAAAATTAGCCAGATTCCAAAAACTGTTTACTCAGCTGTTCTTCCAGATGCACTACAAGCACAAAGGACGCAGGGACTCAGGGGCTAGATAGTTTTTAGATGACGCATCTAAAGCGGTGATGGTAGCAGGAATGTTGCAGACTTCACAGCTTGGACAGGACTTAGCTCCAATGGGACACGCTATGGTGGTTTATAATGCACAGATATAGCTAGGTTTTGTAGGCTATTTCGCAGACACAGACAGACATGAAACAAACATAGTCAACAGAGAATTTTCAGATAGCGACTTCTTAGCAAAATTTGTCAGTGGACAATTGAAAAAGCCCCAGGGCCGGCCACGGCTCTTTTGGGGCCTACATTTTACATAAAACATATGAAAACTATTGTGCTGTAGGCTACATATTAATGTCAAAGCAAGTCTGTTGTTTAAAAGAAACTGAGATTGGCAGTCGAAGCAGGCTCTTTAGAGCTAGTTATTGAATGCTCGACTATTCGGGAAAACCCATAGCTTCTACCATCTCTCTTTTAGAGAAGATGACATATTCACACAGGTTAGTTGGATCAAGTAACTGAATATTACTGTTAAGAACTGATCAGTCTTGGTCTTCAACAGCAATGGATAATATAGGCCTATAGCTACAGCAATTCTGTGCTCCACTGTAATGATTATTTGGCTCATGAACAAAAGGATCTAGAAGACACTGTTGATTTAGCCCAACACAGTGTCTCTCCTCAACATTACAATGAACAGTGTGTGCGCACAATGATTAGGACTAGGAGTGCTCGCGCTACTGTGACGGAGATTGTCCGTCCCCCTCGGGGAATCAAACCCCGATCTCCCACAAAGAGAGCAGACGCTCCTACAAGGCAGGCTAAAAACCCATGGGCTCTGGCCTGCGCCGCCAGAGCGTCCTATGAGGTGTCGGAGAGTGAGGATTAACACCGCACAGCTACCTGTTGGCCACTGTTACACTACCTTACCGCTGCCGCCGATTATGCGGGGCGAAGCGTGCAGAGCAAATTATCAAACAGATTTTTTTTATGACAATGGAATTAACATATTTTGGGCGCCTTTTGATATTCGAAGGCCCTAGGCGACGCTAGTTTGCCTGTAGCACGGGCCAACCCTGTTTGATTGATTGCAACTGGCATGCAGTTTACTCCATTTGAATAAACCTTTGCCAACAGGAGGCTCCCTTGCTCTCGTTTCCATGCCTGGAGCTGACAGACCTACACACAGCCGCCAGCTTCAAACAGCTTTAAAGTGGACATTCCATGCCCCCTTTTCCTACGTTGAAACAGGTCCTTGAGGCCTCAATGCAGTGCTTTTATGTGGATTAGCATTGTGTTAGCAGCGTCGCTTCAGTTTAACTGCCTCGAGAATCAGTCTGGAAAGCCTAGAAATCATTGCGATTGAGTCCGAGTAGCAACTGAAGTTTCCAATCTGCGTTGAATCGATAGAAATACGGGCGTGGTCTAGGTGTGCGGTGTGGTTAAGGTGTGCCGATAGTAAAAACAACCAGATCGTTCAACCAATCATTTGCCAAGTATTTTGTTGAAAGTGACCGCCCTTTTTAAAGGACGATTCGATAGACGGCTCCCCAAATGGACCCCAAATGGACTATAGCAATCAATTTGGCACACCATATTAGGCCCATTGTAAACCTGCCCTCAGACAACAGTCGCTTGCAGTGACTTTAGCTGTAAATCCAAAGGAGCCACTGCTCACCCCGACCCGCTACTGCGTAGTGTGCTGACGTGAGTAGGCTACACGCACGCTGTCAGAGACAACACTGCCTCTGACACAGCAGTGCAACCACATCAGTTTGACTCGTTTAACAGAGCCAAACAGCAGGCTCCAAACTTGTTATTCCCTTTCCAGTATATCCCTCCCAATTATATAATGAGAGAAACATTCAAATGTTTAGTTCATTATTAGCTTGTTTACTGTTGAAAAACCAACCATTTGGTGATGTGCGCGCACACACACACACACATACAGTACATACATACAGATACATACACTGAGCATACATATAAACACACACACATACATACAAACTGTACATACTGTACATATGCACGCAAGCACACACAGACACACAAACACACACACACACACACATACCGTACATGCGTACATACAATACCTTATTCTTAAAAGTACCAAGGTAGGTTCTAAGCTGACCAAACAGTCCATTAGAATGATTGCATCTGGTTCCTTTTCCTTTAGCTCAGGGAGGACCCGTATGTGCACGTCAGGTGCACACAGACCAGGTGATAACGTGGAACGCTCAGGGTGCATTGGTTCTGATTATTCACTAACTCTGCCACTCATTTCAGAACCTCAATGTTATTTTTCAAAGCTCCAGGCGCAAAACTCGAATTATCACAAACTAGAAAGCAGCATGAATTGGTGAATTAATGTACATTAGCTACATTCAGTAGATGATTACGTTTTGCACTATGATTTTCCAACGTAATCTCATCCTTTATTTTTATTATTATAAGAGGTGTTATTACACATACAGTTTAAATATTTTGTAACACTATTTATTACTTATTACTATTTTGTTAAATTTGTTACATAGTAAAGTGTTACCGTATTTATAGATTGCTACTATATTGTTTTTATCTGAACACCAGAATTTTAATAGTTTTGTCAACTTATTTGACTTTTTTTCTGAAAAAAAGGTAAAATAACGGTGCATTCTGCTGAATGAAATATGAATTGTATTTGTCACACCGTAAAAACCTGAAAGCATTGGAAACATTTAGAAAAATGGCAGCTTGTTTTCTTGGACTAGGGGTGCCAATGGTTCCTCCCAAGTTACTGTATATGTCAGGTTTGTAATGAGACTGGATTTTCATCTGATAGTGGTAAAGAATGTAATCATACAGGCAGCAGCCTAATTCAATAACATGTAGAAATAGCAACAAACAATACCTGTCCCCGTGCGGCATTCATACAATTAAAGGTCATTTCAAGGTCAAGGTTGGTGTTTATGCATGTAGAGAGAGCCCACTCAATATTACCAGAGTATGCATGAATAGACCACAGGGAATATTACCATGGAAACTGAGCTGATAACTGGTGCAAAAAATGCCTCTGTAAATTTTATGTGTTCTGGTCTAGGTTTTCCATATGACTGTATAAGGATATCTCTGTTGTTTGTAATGCATGCAATGCATGTATTTTATTATGACAGCTCTCAGAACTGTTTTTGGATGAAAGTGGTCAGATTTGTCCTTGTGTTTACGTGAGACAATGTAACTGTGGACAATACAAATTGTTAAATATGTTTCACTCATGACGGCAAGAACATCATAATAAGAATTCATAAAAGATTAATGAGTTTTTATATTTTTAAATGTGTAATTGTTATTATAATGAATTTAACAGTGACACAAATAACACCTCAACTGATGCCTTATTTCCAGTATTGACTTTCAAAAAATATATATTTTCCTGAATGTACAGTAGAGTACAGAGAGATGTGATGGAAAAGTTAATGTAAAAATAGCACAGATTTCCACTTTCCTTTTCACCCACCAAACCTGCTTTATCTGAAGCTAAAACAAATGTTTGAACATGCTTCAGAATGCATGGCACAGTAGGTTCACTAGGAACAGGAATAGTAAAGGTGTTTCGGCAGGGATACGTACAGTACGTTGAAACCTGCCATCCTCTCTCACCAAAATAATATTATTTAGTGCTACAATATGACCATGTTATTAATATTATTATAGAGAATAAAGGGGATGTGCAGAAATTATGCAACTGCAAATCACACATCATTTAGCTTGTTGAAGATTCTCGGACGTAACATTGTGATTGAAGTGACTTCTGAAGAAATTGACAAATAGCATCTCTATCTGCAAAGACAGCAGCCTGCACTCATTTTTAGATCACATTTTCGGTCTTAGTTTAATAAAAGAGGATCGTTGTCTTTAATATACATTACCAACAACTGTACACTTAGCCTATAGTGTTTCGCAGCCCACCTCTGATCAGAGGGTTTTAACATTTAAACGCTGATGACGCACGAGTGCACCAAAGTACATCGTTAAGCCAGCCAGTTCCTTGACCGATTTTTAAACAGATACGGTCGTGTAGAGCTATTTTCAGCCCATAAAATGCATATTGTCCTAAAAGTAAGGATTTAGTTAACATTAACAACCAGCACTGATCTTTCATCACAGATCCTCCTCTTAGTTTACAACAAATGAAAAACAGTGCACAGTTCCACTTTAGAAAGTAGCCTACCCAAAACGCTGATCACGTTTGTGTTTTGAGAAACTTTGCCGGTCCATGACCCGGTGCAACTGCACCCCCTGACATCCCACCAGTGGTCTTATTGATGTCCACAATAAAAGAGAAGAAAATCTGGTTTCCTGTGTGTCTTTATGAGTTCTTCTGTGTCAAGTGCTTCGCAGGCCAAAGGGACCTTTTCACATTATCCACACTGAAGTTTTTCCTTTGAAAGCACAGGCGCTGTGTAGCTACTGTATAGGAGAGAGTTCCTGAGACGGTTCCTGTTATTATCGTCCATAGAAAGACGAGGCCTGCGCATCATGAAGATAAAGGGAAAAGAAAAACCTAACCTTAAACTTGCTGTGAAACATCCTGGTAGATTTAAGTACCTGTATGGAGGAGTTTGCAGACAAACCGTGTTTCCATCAGATACAGAAAATTCCCCCTCCTTCTACAAACAGAATTTTAGTATAATATCTTAATGGGTGGGGTTGGTGTAGTGTATTTGGAACGGTGCCATGTCTTTCATAGGCTGCTCATAACATCAGAACACATTTCATATTAGCAATGCATGTAGGCTTCCAACAACGTGTTTAGTGATTACAAACATTAGTTAAGAAATACTCCATGCAGAGAGAAATGGAATCAGAGGCAAAGAAAAGAGAGGGGGGAGACATTAAATGAGATCTAAAGAATCATAACATCATAATTCAGCCTAATTAAATTGCACAAAGATACAGACATGCACACACGTACATTGGGTGAAGCCATTTGCGAGCAGAGTTACAGTAATTGTGTTCCCTACAGTATAGCTCTGTTTGTGAGAGGCACTCAGACACTGTGAAGTGTGTTTGGGAATTGGGTGACTATGACGTCACTATCACACATATAGCCAGCCTATACTACTGATCTCTCTCTCTCTCTCACACACACACACACACACACTGATAATGTATGGTTTGTAATATTCTATTCCACTCTTACAGCTCCATCTTTCAGGTCTTATTGTTAATTTATATTTGACTACAGTACATGTTTAATAGAGGTTCCTGCTCTCTCTCCATCACTCTCTCCATCTCTCTCTCTCTCTCTCTCTTTATCTCTCTCTCTCTCTCTTTCTCCCTCTCTCTCTCTCTCTCTCTCTGTTTATCTCTCTCTCTCTCTCTCTCTCTCTCTCTCTCTCTCTCTCTCTCTCTCAGGCTGAAGTTGTTTGGACAGGTGTATGGGGGAGTTTCCGTGTGGGAAGGTGCTCGTGTGCATGTGAATGTGCCTGTCTGTGCACGCGTGCCTTTGTGTGTGTGTGTGTGTGTGCGTTTGTGTGCATGTGTGTGTGTGCGCGTGTGTGTGTGCGCCTCTAGCCAGACAACAGGCAACAAAGAGAGGTGACCTCTGGGAAATGAGTCTCTGTCAGGACAGGTTGGTAAATTTGCTGAGGAGAACACTGTGTGTGCGCGTGTGTGTATGTGTGTGTGTGTTTCTGTATTGCTGTTAACCCTTTAAATGCCTTATGTACAGTGTACCACAGCAGAATGCTACTGATTGTCTGCTTATACAGTACAGTGTATGTGTGTGTGTGTGTGTGTGCGTGCATGTTGTACAGGTCTCATCGTTACAGATGGATGTGTTTGTGATAGCAATATCTCATTTATACTGTACCCCCGGTACCATCACCCTCAAATAGAAGGTTTTGTTCACAAGGTGAATGACACTATTCCTCACACTAAGCTGACAAAGGTTACATGGACAATTACTTTCTTGTTTTGCCCTTACTCAAATATGTAGAATTCCTACCAAGAATTATTTTCCTTGTTGTCAACAATGAGAAAAAAAAAATGCTTAACAAGGTTCTCCAACTAACTAGCAATTATGATCTAGGAACAGCTTATGGATGTTACTTGAAATGTATATACAGTTGAAATACATTCAGCACCTCGACCAAAGGCTATTTTGTTACAATAAGTTTGGCTATATTCTAAAAATATATTCAAAAGAAACACAAATAGTATGTTATTTGGATGGGGAAATAATAGTGTTGCCTACAGTATAAATATTCTGAAGGCCTCGATGAATTGTGAATACTACTGCATATGAAAATATCACCATATACTATGGATCTTGTTTAATTTGTTCTCTTCAGTGCATTACTGTGGAACATTTATCCAACCATCTCTAGAGGCTCTCGTCCTAAAAATGACAGCCGTGACACGGTGACATCATGACAGAAGCTGAAACCCGATGAGGACTCATGAAACATTCACAGCCTATCAGAAAGTCTTATCTGGAGATGTGGAGATGGTTGGGATTTGATATGAGCACCATGCCACCACTACTGAAAAGATAATGCAGGAAACATTTTAATTGTATATGTGTTATATTCTCATTTCAGCAGCATGAGTTATATTCTCATTTCAGCAGCAGTAAAGAAAAGGCCCCGAGGTTAGGGATGTCACGAGAAGTCGATGCCAAAATTCTGAAAGAATTACGGTACATGTTTTTGTGGGTACTGTAGGCATACATACACACACACAGGGTGTATATATAATATACATATATTATATATATATTTCTCCCCCGTGGTATTGAAATTAGTATCGAGAACTGTGGAATTTTACAGGTATTGATTTTGACTATTAAAATTCTGGTATCGTGACATCCCTACCCGAGATAACATTAGTTCTTGCCACTGGATCTTGATTCAGGTTCCTCATCAGTGACCATTCAGATTAGAAAGGTGTGGCCTACCCATAGCAACCAGCAAGATGTTAATTTGACACCGTCAAAGAACCTTAATATTACAGTAATATCACAAATTCATATTATCTCTTTACTTTAGGTTTTGACACTACTGTATACTGTATGCCTTGATATTAGAGTCATTCCAGTTCTGCACTTTGGTTTTTCTTGTTGTTGAGCTGTACAATGTTCCTTTAACACCAAAAAGCACATTTATATGACAAGATAGTCAAGTGAGCTGGGTTCGAGTCTCCTTGCCAGACGGTTGTGTGTTCAAGCTCTGGAGTTTCCCACTCACTACAGTGAGCATCCTTGAATGAGATGCCACACCACCCCTATCTGTTCCTTGCACTACTTAAAAGTGTCCACTAAATGGCTTGCAAGTAGTGCGGTTCAGTGCGCACCGGAAAGGGGCGAGCAGGGCCATTAGCTGTGGCAAACAAATCATTTGAGAATTGTCGGTTCACTCTGAGTATAATGGGACATAATGTGAATAGCAGTTAATGATAAACAGAACAGCGTAACTTCCTAGCACTGTGGCAGTGACCGCGCACGTGCATTAAATGTGTCTCCAAACCAGAATCGCCAGTCAATACACAACCCACTGCTTTCTGCCCTAAACACAGACTGGAGAAGGAAGATCAAATTCCAGCAGGAATGACTCTTTAGACATTAACATAATTCCAGGAAGAATTATGTGAGACCTTAGGCTGTGTGCGTGTGTGCATGCGTGCATGCACGTGTGTGTGCGTGTGTGAGCGTGCACGTGTGTGTGTGTGTGTTTTGTGTACTGTACGCATGTGTGAGTATTGATCAGACAGCCTGAGATGTAATTCAGAATTGCTTAGAAACTGATGGTGTCTCACGCACACACATATGCGCACACACACACACATGCACACACGCACACACACACACACACACGCACACTAGCACACACACACGTACGGCACACAGACTTGCTTGATATTTGTGTGTTTGTGTGTGTGTGTGTGTGCGTGCGTGCGTGTGTGCTAGTGTGCGTGTGCATGTATGTGTATGACACACATACATGCACACGCACACTAGCACACCTTTATGAAATCGACTTCCAATTGTCCATTCTACATCGTAGCAACAACCAGGGAACTCTCCAGAGCCTGACCCGATGTCAACTGCTGAACAAGGGGCCAAGACACAATCCCTTACATACTCTCTGCATCTGCATCAGTCTGTGTCAAAGCAGAACATGAATGCATCTGTCATGATCAAACCCACACCATCGGAGACTCAGGGCAGCCTGCATTGCTTCTCTGCCTGCTCCTGGAGTAGGCTGGCAGCTGCTCAGCTCACCTGGCGTGATTGATGAGGAAAGGTCAGGTATTAAAGAGTGAGGCAGTGACTGTAAGCTAATAACACTTTTTGTCAATTTCAGCCAATTGCTCCTCACGGTCCAGTAGCTGTTGGTAAATGGGACCACAAACAAAGTGGTGCAGACCGCACCATCCTTATCCTATCCTAGCTTAACACTGTCCCAGCCTTGGCAATGTGTTTCCAGTGTGTGGGGTGGATGTGAAGAGGGAGCGAGCACCCAAAGGCATTGAAGTGAGGTGTTTTTGTTTTGATCGAGTTTGTCAACAATTTTTCCCAAGAATGAGAAAATGAGACTCCGTCTTTAATGTATAGTCGCTGTGCTAACTGCATGGTAGTCGACTTTATGGAAAACTAGCTGGTCAGTTATATGC
>JAODUK010043307.1:0-20350 GCA_027564635.1 Typhlichthys eigenmanni
TGGAAAATTCCCTCCTCTCTCTTTCTCCCTTTGGCAGTGCGTCGCCCAATCGCCCTAATGAACAAACCGTCCCTGGTCCTTGGGAAGGGAAGGGTGCAGCCACTTTGGATAGTGGCTGCACCCTCATTCACTTTAGAGTCTCCTGGGCTTTAACGAGTGGCCGTTTCATTAGGGAGATTATTACCCTGGAAAGGACAAACTGGATGGATGCGAAGCAAAACTAAGTACTTAAGACAATAAGAATGATGTGCGTGTGACACACACACACACACACACACGCACACACGCACACACGCACACAAGTGACCAACATATGCAAAGTAATAATTTATTTAGACTATTTCTGTGATGTTTCTATAACTTACTCAAAAATGCTACTGAGCTAAGAGGAAATGTGACTGAGGGTATTAGGGGGAATATAATAACAGCAGTGGATATTTATTTAATTCAGGCAGGGTTGTGTGTGACATTCTGTCTCACACGACCACACGATGAGTACTTTCCAAACCATGTAAATTACACCACTAAATTACCACATGAATTCCGTTCTACTGAAACAATAGAGGAAGTGACCATGTTTACAGCACAAAATGAGTGCTGTTTTGGGTCTTTCAAGTATAACAAACAGAGTATAAAGTCACCATTTTAGATTTGCTTCTTACTGTTGACAATTTAAATGATGTTCAAAGAGGATCAGCACTTAAAAAAAAACAGAACATAATTTATCCTCTCACTCTCTCCACAATGAAATAATAAAGGCACATTACATTTGGACTTACACAAGAGCGCATATTTAACATATTAACATGAATATATTCAAATGTAACCACAAACCCAAAATGTTTTTTGTGGCTCAAAAGTATGGCTTGAATGGATGACAAATGCATCAAGCGGGTCAATTGAGATAGTCTGAAATACATTTCTTAAAGCTAATGTATTTATAACGCACCCCCAGTGTGATAATATCTGCAAGATGCTAATAATTACACTGAATAGACGCTCACAGTCAAAGCTGGGCTGGGATACTGTGCATGCCCAGGTTAACTAAACTCAGCTTTAAAGGTGTACTCAGCTATTTCAAGCTAAATGTAAGCTGATACACTTTTGATCAAATTCAACAAATATATCCTCGCATTTCGCTAGATGACAATTCTCTGTGCGTGTTGAAAAAAGTATCTGATACTTCTACACAGCCCTGGCTTCGTAAATAGTAACAAACAAAATGGCAAACACTGCTCGTATCAACAAAGCCGTAGCACAATGCCTCGCTTCACAATGCAATGCCACAGAGGGCCGTGGAGTGATACCGTTTTGATTTGAGCTCGAAGTGGAAGTCAATTCCACTCCATAATGCTACACCAAATACAGCAGCTCAGTAAGAAGCCATTTTCTGTCCTTCCTGACCTATGGCTGTGTTTGTTCAGCGTCACTCAGCTTTCCTATTTAACAACAGCGTAGTGCCTTTCACTGGATCTTTATAAGTCAATCTGACAAAACGATCAAAGGCATCAGTGTCAGTTACAGGTCTGGAACAGATCCAAAGCTTGAAAAGTGTACTGTAGATAGAGTGTAGGTGCTTGTGCGCATCTCAGTGTGTCATTATGTTTCGGTGTGTTTGTGTGTGTCTGTGTGTTACTGTATGTAAGTGATACATTTCACAATAGTTACAATAGGTTTGTCCTCAAGACAGGAGATCGGAAGGCGAGGAGAGATGTGGGTCTAGCTTGATTGGCAGAAGGATCCGCTTACCATTACAAGGCCAGTGGTGATGGGGTCACTGCAGCCGTGGCACAGCTCGCCGAACTTGGCCCAGTAGTCCTTCTTGCAGAAGAGTCGGCCATTTTTCTCAAAGTACCAGTGGGACAAAGAGGCGCTGCATTCACAACACCTGGCAAGTGAAAGAAATATGGAAACATACATTTGTTATTAGTTCATTATTACATAAATAGGTGAGTATGAGACCATCAACAATGATATAGCAAAATATTTAATCGAATTTAATCTTAAAAATGCTATTCAAACATCAAACAGATGGACAGGCAGGATTCAGGGGCAGGGTCTGGGGTTGTGTGAACAAGCCTACCTTCGGCCTAACTGTAAGCATCATCAACAAGATACCTTCAACACTGACATGCTCCAGAAACAAATTTACAATTTGGTAATTTACTTGTACAATGAGTATTTGTAAACTAACTTATCATTGGTTTCTTGAAAGTCATCTCTCAAATTATAAAATATTTCATACTGTTTCATACTGTAATATTTTGTAATATAAAAAATGTGCGGTAAAATATTTGGAAGGACAAAATAAAAGAGATACAATGAGACAAAGATAAGTAACAATGTCAATGTCAAAACAGAGCAGCCACTAAAATATGCTCATAATCATAAAATGTTAACATTCCCTGTGTAGACGAGTAGAAGCTAAAACAGGGACACCTTTCTTAAGGGATGAGGAACAGTTCTCCCAGCATGGGGACGCATTTACTTTCATGGGACTAAATAAATCTCGCCGTGTGTGCCAACATCAGTCAGCGCAACTGTGGGATTAAAAGCAATATGTGGAAAGTGCCTGCACTGCCTGTGTTATCAGAGCTGGCGGCTGGGCGATAACGAAATACCCGGGGTGTGCGATGTCACCCTGATAAGGCATCAGATGCTGCCAGATGGAGGAGTGAAGGGCAGATGACAACGAGACAGAAAATGTGTTGATGCACCGTATCTGTATTAGAACAAATGTAGGACAATCACACACACACACACACACACGCACACACACACACACACACACACACACACACAGGGCGAGTTAACTTCTGATGGTATACTACGTAATTCTCCCATACGACCGTAATCCAACCAAACAAAGGAAGGGCGCCTGAAAAGAACGACATTACACAATAACAACACCAGGACGACAAGTACCGTTAGCCTAGCCAAAGTATTTCCACTGCTCCAAGCCTCCAACACACAAACACACCGCTACGTAAGCAAGATTTATGTGAGTATGTGTGCGTGTGTTACAGTATGGGAGTCTTTGCTCCAATCAGATACAGTATTTCTCAGCATCGGCGCCTTCTGTGATTTGTGTATTATTGTACTATACATCACACTGATCTTGTTCAGTCAAAGCCCCACTCTGGCGACGAGTGTGTCCCACATGTGCGCTTGCATTCCGGTGTCTGTGTGTGCAATCTGTTTAAATCTCCGTGTGTTGAAACGCCCGTGACTAAAGCAAGTGCCTTCCCCTTTTACCCAGCAGCCTCATCACCTGGAACATGTCCATGGGCCTAGTGGTTTGCTGGTCTGGACGGTGGCTTCAGGAGGTCAACGTGACGGGAGATTACAAAGAGGGCCAGAAGAGGGCCTATAAGTGACGAGGTCACGTAAAGGCTGGCCAAGAATGTGTTCAAGATATAGGCCAGCAGTAATGGAGAACACATCAGCATCTTCCCCGGTGTGTCTTTACACAGCTGTGCTCCATTGGACTGTTGCTGTATGTGAGCTACAGGAGTCAATCAGCCAACTGGCACTTACACCTGCGACATTAGATATGGCTCACGGTCCGCATATATTCTCTGGCACGTAGGGAAGAGTTTTATGGGATGTAATGTATTTCACCTTGTCAATAGGAACGTTTACACGTTTCACAACATTCTTTTTCTGGCCCTCCCTGCCTGAGACTAATTTGCCATGGGTGTTCCTACTACCTTGCTCAGTGGAGCTTGCTAAACCCTCACCACAACGTGGCGTCTACACTTTACTCCATGAACACTCACTAATCTTCATGATGGGTGTTTAGAAATCATCGCCACACCAAGAGGTAAAAAACAAAAATTATATACATACACACACACGCACACACACCTACACACATAAATTGCCCACCAAGCTCTTCTGGAAACTATTTTTGCCCACCAAGCTCTTCTGGAAACACAGGTTTTTCCTCTCCGTGAGCCACGTGACCAACCAAATTCAAATACAAATTTGAACTTCCGTTGGCGTAACTCTCTCTTTCCATGGCTCTGGATGCGCCACTGTGGGATATGAGGAGCTGGAAGTTGGTCAGAGCTATCAGAGGACACCCAGCAGCACTCGACGGTCTACTGGACTGAACGGAGATGACGCAACTCTCTCTTTGCAGCTTTACACGACCATATACCCAGCTGGCGCTGCCTGCAGTGCTTTGTGAAGCACACTTTGCATGGCACCTGCTGAGCCAAAATCATCCCAGCTCCTGAGATGCAGTACATGCACGTGTAGGCCACACACACACACGCACGCACACCCCCACGTAACGTGTGTGGGTCGTTGAGGCAAGGCCTCTCTATCTCTCTCCCTTGCACATGTGGGCGTTCGCACATGCAATGTTATGCTTCGGGCGAGGAGTAAAAACAGAATATTTAACATGATGTGAGAATACATTAGTGACTACCAGATATTAATGTTGTAGCTTCAGGAATAAACAGCAACAGACAAAAGATGTGATCAAACACATTTGTGCTTGAAAATACAGATTTTTACTTTTAAAATCTTTGTGTTTGTGTGTGTGTGTGTGTGTGTGTGCGAGCATTTGTACATACGTGTGTGCGGTGTGTTTATCTGTTGCTTTCTTTCCAGTGCTGAGCTGGAGTGCCTTGTGCATGCACAGTAAGAGGATTATATTATGACATCCCGGTTGAGTGACTAAACCTAATCCCCCAGATTGTGTTGGGAAGTAAAGAGCATGAGATAGAGGCAGTGTCTTGTTGGGCAAACATTATTATGACCAGAAAAAACAATGCTAGGAGATAGAGAAAAATGACATTTTGAAAGAGAGAAAAAAAAAAATGATAATTAAGAATCGAGCTGCAAAATAGAATACATTTAGTTATTAATTCAATGCATTTAAATGTATTGTTTACCTATAATTTCCTTTATACATGGCAACGAATCCAAAGCTAGATGAAATAAGATTCATGGCTCTCTTTAAATGACTCCCAGTTTCCACCAACGTTTTCAGGTTTTTCATGTTGTATTAGTTTCAGTTACAGCGTCTTATGTTTCTGTTTTGATTTTATTTTTTACATTCTAGTTTCTATTTTGCTTAAATTATTTACTTATTTACTACTTTAAATGTACAATATATATTTTTTATTTATTTTTAAAATTTTATTTATGGGGCTGACGGCCGACATACTGCCATGTTCCCAAATCTGCAACTGCGAGAATGCTGTGAAAGGTTCAAATAATTCTCACAGTCGCAACAGGGGGCACTGTGGAGTATATTCATGATATCTTAATTTAAGAGATTTATTTCACGTAGCTCTGCAACTGTGCATTGTCTTTTTAGTTTCCGTTTCAGTAGTATAATATTAGGTTATGCAAGTATAACCTTGACTTGCGCTACAGCGCTCCATATAGCTCCAGGACCCTGCATGGCTGAGTTGACCTTGGTTCCACACAACCAATCGCACTCCAAGGGTGCCTCAATCACAGTTCAAGTTTCCAAAAAAAGTTACACAATTATTTGGGGTTCTGGGTGCAGTGTAGCATGCTTTAGGAGCATACCTTTAAGTAGCAGTATGCTTGCTCGTCAACAACTTCCATTAAAAAAACACAACAGCAAGAAGTAAGATCAATAAAAAGCAGCAGTTTTCCCTGATGGCCAGGATGCAGCCTGCAGTCATTGTTAAAAAGCAAAACTTAAACAACCCCTAAAAAGTATAGTTTCTTTTTTTTTTCCATCATGAGTTTACACACACACACACACACACACACACACACACACACGATGAAGAAAAAATAAAACAATAAAAATCTGAAATAGAAGAAATACATTTGGTATTAAAGTGACTGAACAGTAGTACAACCTTTCCTCAACACAATGCTTAGACGTGTATACAGTAGATGCATTAAGGTCGATAGCACTTGTGCGTCAAATGACGACATAGCCGGGGACCCTACGCCAATATAAAAGTGTACTGTAAGAAATAGAAAGCATGAAGCAATACATATTTATATATATTATATCCGCTCGTCGCCCAAAGCTTTGTAGCAGGAACTCTGTTGCTTGTTTACATTCCAGTTTCTTGTTGCCTAGGTATCTCTCTCTCGTATGTTTCCCATACAAAATGTTTTAGTCAATCTGTCAATCAATGATATCCTTAGCTCCCGTTGATAAGTTGAGACTAGTTTAACTCGGTACCCGCCCACTTCGCATTGCTGACCGTTGTGTCGCCCGTCATCGCTTCAAGTCGCTGAATAACATTGACTTCTAATTGTCTCTCGTCGCTGCTAGTTGCTTGCAGTGTGTCCGGGGCTTAAGTTCAAAACATTTACACTATTTCTGATTTTAGCAGAACATCCACTCCAGTGTAGCAGGGCTTGCCCAGTCAATGCACACAGGCCCATGCACCAGACGCACCATCGGAAGTATAAATGCTCATGACGGCGTAGGCCACATTCAAAGGCTATGGCGTAGGTTTGATGCAGAAGCATGCTGATCCATTTACTGCCAACGTCATGCTGACTTCAACATGACGTCAACATGGACATTAAGCATTTGTTGACAAAACCAGTAATCGAATTAGACAGTGCTGTAATTAGATATAAAAAATGAAACAGATAGTTTAACTGATAACCCCCCACTTTATGGACACACAACTTAACATCCCAATGTCTCCTGACTCCTAGCCTAACAATATAGACTTCCCATTAGTGTGTGTGTGTGTGTGTGTGTGTGTGCGTGTGTGTGTGCGTGCGTGTGTGCGTGCGTGTGTGTGTGCGTGTGTGTGTGCGTGTGTGTGTGCGTGTGTGTGTCACTAAATGACGCACAGGCAGGCACCCCTAAAGGAAGCACGTGTCTAGAAAGGAACAGGTGTGTCCCTTGGAGAGCGGGAAGAGCATCACCTTCTAACTGACCCAAGCAAAGGTGGACAGATTTAAAATGCAGTGTTACACACACACACACACACACACAGTTATAGATGCCAATTAATCCCACCTTCAGTCATTCTGTCATCATTCAGATGACCGTGCACATCCCATCAATCTGCAAGCATGGCAGAAATACAGTAGTGCAGCCAATGTCAATAAGCAAATACATCATGGTCCCCCAGGGTCAATAACACTTGGGGTCATTAGAGAACTCATCTGCTCTGCATCATGTTATTGACTGCATGGGCAGGAAAGAGATTACTTTGTTGTGGCTCAACAGCATTGTCTAAAAATCAACAGTTTAAAATGTATTTATTTATTAAATGCAGTGTTCTTTAAAAACAGCCACCAGCAATTTGAATATAAAAAAAAAGATGACTGAGACCTTTAGAAGATATAAGAAGTAAGCACGAGTTTGAGGAACACAAGACACGCGCACACCAGCACACGCACAAAGGGTAATTCAAATGAGGGATTGTCATGTGACTATAAGCGACACCCTACTGTTTTTTCTATTAGCGCTTTCAGTTCCTAACACTCACCCCAGTGGAAAATGAAAATAAAGGGGGGATTCCAGCCAGGCGAAGCACCAAACATCATCCATTGTCACTATTCTGTATTATTTATTCTGCCAATGTAGACAGCATTGTGTGTGTGTGTGTGTGTGTGTGTGTGTTGGAGATGTACAGTACTGTAGGTACTGGGATAAATGCACGAAAATAATTCAAAATGGAGGTGTAAAAAGCGACAGTAGGTCAGACAACAAACACACCCGCATGTAGCACACACAGAATGTGGAACACATCCACCACAATATCAACTACCCTGTTTTGTTACCACGTACCCCCACCGCCCCCCCCAAACACACACACACACATACACACACACCATTCACCCCTACAAAAACATTCCAAGCACATGATGTCACCGGTCGGTCGTAGAATATTAAAAAAAACATCGCTATCTCAGCACATCCTTCTAGACTTTAGTTCCGCCCCATATGGGAGGTATTAAACTACACCAGGAAGACTCAGCCAATGGGATGGCCAGCAAGATCAGCATGGAAAGTGCCGACATTAACCCTTTAAGTGTGCTACGGTGGGGTCCATTTATTTCTCTTAATGAAGAAGATGAGAACCATGTTCACGTGCCAGCTATATAATTCCTGACAAAACAAACTGTCAATAGCTCTTGTTTGTTGTCTATTCAGCCTGGGCTGTATGGTGGGTAGTAGCATGCGTGGAACCAATAGTGTGCATGGCAGCTATTTACTTTGTTGTTACTAAGCTCCACTCTGACTGGCAGTCAGCAAAACAAAAATATAACAATCTCCATCATAAGCTCCATATGGTTACTATAAGGAAAAAGTATATTATTACACATAGAAGATACTAGTAGACAAAATATTTAACACCTATAGAAGCAGGAAACAAATATATAGTATATGGAGCAAAGTTCCATATATAAAAGAGAAAACAATTCAACAAAACAAGCATGGCATCCTAAATTACATCTGTAATCATTTTTTTTATTTGTTTTTTTACAATCACACACAGGCTTGAAGAGAATTTCAACCAGCCACACCTAGCCTACTAGGTGGATTGAAATTCTAATTTTGTGATGAGAGTAGCTCGGCCAAAAGGTCATTGCCTGGGAGTTAGCGCTTTAATCAATATCCTCCCACACACAAAATGACTCCCTTTTTTCCATTTGGGACCGTTATCACCAGGATGGGCCATGGGACATTTCAGAAGGCATACTTTGACAGATACCAAGCTCGCACTGCTAAAAACATTCGGAAGTTTTTTTGTTAAAATGTTCTTGTAATGTGGGAAAAACACAGCTCCTAATATGTTTAGGAGCTGTGTTTTGTTTGTTCTTCACAGTCTGTAACCACAACTACAAGAATATAATTCTATGAATATTTCAATGGTACATAAATGATTATTGTTAGTGTATCAGAAATGAGGTGCTGAGAATGTCTACACACTGAAAAGAGTATGAAATAATGTTGCAAAGAATGTAATTAATTAGATTGCAAGAAGCAATAAGATAAAAAGAATAAGAATTTGTGACCATGACATGAATTTAAACTTTTCACAGGCTACCCCCAGGCCTCCCAGTACAAGTAAACCTTCCTGTAAAGGTGGCCTTCTTGCGGTCTGTGTTTTGCTTTAGTATAAGTAGGCTATATTATCAGGGTCTTTTCACTTTCATATCTCCTATACTACTAAGCCAATATCAACTGTCAACAACAGCAGGCATGACATTAAGGAACCATTGTTACCGTAACCACAATATTTTGTTTAATTCAGCAAAACAAAAGAGCTTCGAGGTCACCAGAGGCTGCTTGGACATTCTGAATGACAATCCACGGGTTCGTGATTAGCCAATATGACAGCCTGGATAACATATGTGCTACTTTCTTATGATATGTTGTAAGTTGGCTACAGACACGCAGTAATGCCTATTCGCATAGTGATACCCCACTGCATCTCTTATGAAGAACAAAATACCAAACTGAATTGAAAATGGAAGTCATACTGCTAGAATCTAGAGCATAACTTGACGTACAGCAGGGCAATAGTAGTAGAAATAAAATGTGAGGTTTGTGATTGTGATGGTCATAAACATAAACAAACAATCAGCATTAAAGGGCAACAATATTAATGTCCTGAGGCACCATAACCAATCACCAGCCTAGAATGTACTGCTATCTAAAAGTGACAGGGTTCCACAAAAGAGGTTTCCAGTCCTATTCAGAAGAGGTCCACAGGCAGAACAATGAGAACTTCATGTTAGAGAAGTGGTAAACATGTTTGAGAAATGGACATTTCACTCTAACCACAGAGCAAAACATTCTCTTAAGAATGTTTGTCAAGTAGAAATACAGTATAGCATTCAATTACTCACGTATTTTACACACCATTACACATCGTGTAAATCTGTATATTTACACGCAAGTAGAGTCAAACTGTGTATT
Organism: Typhlichthys eigenmanni; assembly: GCA_027564635.1. Taxonomy (NCBI): domain Eukaryota; kingdom Metazoa; phylum Chordata; class Actinopteri; order Percopsiformes; family Amblyopsidae; genus Typhlichthys; species Typhlichthys eigenmanni. The sequence goes on from JAODUK010043307.1 coordinate 9,902, forward strand.
GAATATACATTGTCCTATAACTCAATAATAAGTTGAAACCATTCTGAAGAAAGAAACACATGATTGAAAGGCTAGTGTAAGAGCCGTTATTAGTAATGTAATGCAAACTATTTCATTAGATTTAATAATGTGGTAGCTGCTATTGTGCATATGATTAACATAATCCTTTACTTCTATTGAGTTACTATACCTTTAAGATTAGTGCTGTGATGTGTATTACTGTCTGATTATTCAGTCAGAGTTAGTGAGCTCACAGAGCAACACAGTCTTTTGACCGAATTGAAGAAACTCTAAAATGACTGTACATTGTATATCTGATATAATTAGCTTTTATTTATTAAAGTTGTTGAAATCATTGTTGACTTCCAGTGAGTTTTTTTTCACGTGACTTATTGCTGAACGGTGTGGACCACATTTTAAAGACGAGACAACGAGTGCAACTACAGCTAGCATCCTTCTCCATAAACTCAACAGGCCCCTTACCTTTTGCGTCCAATACAACTCCTGTAGCGCTGGTCCCTTCGCGACATGTCACTCCTAAGAGTGAGGGCTTCGATGTGACAGCCAAGAGATAGTGAGTTCATGTTAGCGCCTGTTTGTGAACGTTAGCCAACACAGCTCAGACCTCTATTGCCAAACAGCGGGACGTGTCACCGCGATGACTCTCTACTTCTTTCTCTCTCTCTCTCTCTCATTTCCTCTCTTTTGTTGCTCTGTCTCTACCGCTGAAGAGTGCACAGCTGCACGCTCTGTTATCAACGATTTCCGGTCCTCTGCCTTTCCACTGGGTGCAGACATGACCCTGTGCCTCACACACCCACAGCTCTAGTACTACTGGCCCACTGCAGCTCATTCCTTCCTTGAAACCGATGAAACAATCTTTCACAGGCAGTATTTGGGGGCCACACCCCATTGCATACGCTCCCTTCATTTCCTACGCAAGTTGCATGACACGCGCAAGCATCATGGACACGTCCCAACAAGCCAGCCAGCAGACTTTTCATCACTAGTCAATCTCCCACATGAAGCCTATTCTCTATTATTTTACAGATTTTATTAGTGCCACGATAAATTGATCTATCCAATAAAATGTGATCTTACAGAAAGAGTGTAAAAGTCTGAGATCTATGCTACCACTGGATCCATTTGATCCCTTCTGAAACATCTGTGAATTTATGGAAACTTCTCTTTCACATAACACGTCTTTTCAGAGACCTTTACCCCACGTCCTGCCCCCGCTTCAAAACACTGTGCTGGCCTACTAGGCAGTAAAGAGAACTGCCCCGCCATATCTCCAAGCAATGGTCAGGTGCAGGCCCCAACCAGAGCACTTGGAGCTACCACCTCGTTGGCAGCCTGGCACCGTCGTCTACCATTAACAAAAACTATTACATATCTTCTATCCGTAAAAAGGTAAAAGAATGTAATCCTACCTTCTCATGTCCTTGTTAATTAACTTTGTTGGTACTTTTGCTTCCAGCAATAACCTCCTGATACATTAGATAATGTATGTTGTAAATGTTTCACATAATAAGCCCTGATGAAATGTAGCTGTCATTCATTCCTAAAAAAATGTTTGTTGCGTATGACAACTGGTATGTTCTCTTCTACTATTGACAAATGGACTGTTCATACGTTGCTTTGTAAAGCGTCTGTTAAATGCTGTAAATATGGAACGGTCAGAGAAAAACACTCTGGCTACCACATTATTCTTTACAAATAAGATGCATGGAGTCTCTTCACTCAGATTCAACAGTGGCAGCAACTCCCTTCCTGGCCTGTGGCCACTGTTACTAGGCAATGTTCTGGTGCAGGCAGAAAACTGCTGAATCACAGGAGCTCAGTTTGGAGTCCTTGAGCAAAATGTTACAATGCCAGCATGCACTGATCCAAATGTGGACACATCCAAACTAAATTTAACCCAGTCCGCTCAACGTTTATAACAATGATTATTTGTAAGATTGTTACTACATTTAGAGAGAGACATATTTCTTAACCATGTGCCTCTTTTACTGCATGGCTGGTGAGTCACATAACCTGCTGCTATAGTGACAAAAGGCCCAAGCTCGTCGTTAAAACAGAATTATAGTCTAAAAAATAAATCACTACTACTCTAAAAGCACCGCATTATCAGAAATCACATCTCTACTTGATACAGTAGTTTTGTGTTAGATTTAACCAGCAGCTACAATAGTAAAGATGCTTGACAAAGTGCAGACACAACAGAACACATCCGTAGGCCCTTGGGAAAGCTAGTGGGCACAGACAGTCAGGTGGAAATGGTTATATTGGGAACAGTATAGAAGTGCATACTGCAGCGAGACTGCACCACCGATGGAGGCTTGCAAGGAGGAAGAAATAATGTAGGCTATAGATAAGATGAATTATGTAAGGTGACGGAAAATGAAGGCACACAAAGCAGAGGAAAAAAATGAAGCTAGACGTGTGTATAACGCATGTGGACATATGTGGACAAGGAAACTAAGAGGGTAGATTTTTAACTGTAACCTATTTCAGTATCTCTGTGATGCAGAAAATGAAATATGTCAATCATCACTAGGGGAGTAACGGTGGATTTGGTGAACCGTTACTCCCCTAGTCGTCACTGAAGTCTATATTGCAGTGGTTCCCAAGTTGTATCGCCCATTGTCCACAAAAAAGGTAAATTAACCAATTTACAGTAGATTACAGAAGTTTAATAATGTGGCATGAGGTGAGAAACTACAGTACTGTGTACAGTATAGTCACATAAAACACTTTAATTAATGTACATTCATTCAAGAACAAGGCTATAATAAATGCATCTTGCAACTTAACGGTGTGTCACAATCCGAACCATCTTTACCACTGCTTAATAGGCCAATAGGGTGGATACAGTAAGCACTAGTGATGCGCAGGTCGTTTTTTATGGTCATTATGAGAGCCAACCCGCCCTGCAAAAATATATGTTCATCAACCACCCGAGCCGCAAACCGCAAATAGCAATGGCGATGTAAAGATACCAATTTCTAATTTAATGCACGTTTCAAAGGGACATACACTGGCGCAGACAATAGCAGAGTCACCACAGACCTTGTGCCTAATGTCGCTGGAGCAACGGCAGACTACAGCAAAGTGAATGAGCAGTAGCCTTGCTAAACTAGGCTTATACCGTCGTGTATACTTAGTAATATACCGTGAAACCGGTATATAAAAAAATACCGTGATATACATTTTTGTTCAAACCGCCCAGACCTACATTCGCACCCGCAAAATCTTCTGATGAGCTTATCCAAACCTGCCCGCGCATCACTAGTAAGCACAGTGTATCTGCCAATGCCTCAAATTGCTTTGCCATTTGTGTTTAGTTTTCAATAAAATAAAACAGCATGAACAATCATTTTTAACAGGAGGATTTGGGTTTTGAATTGGATAACGGCATCTTTTGGCATTTCTGATTAAAAAAAAAAAGTAGTGTTTATTTGTTGTCTGTCGCGCCCACAAAACACAGTAAAATGGAAACCAAACTAGGCTCATCATAGAAAACGTTTCTGAGGAAATGTGACTGTTTTCAGTTCAGTAAATAGCAAACATTTCACAACATAACACTATTGGAGGTCAGAAGGAATAGCTATTGGTAAAAGAGTTTTTCTGTACTGTGGTGTAGCAGCCATGTTTTTAATAATTTAACAGGTATTTTAGTTATAAATTTTATTTAGCCTCCAAATAACATTCTCTGTATTCTATGCATTGTCAGTTTCTACTTATTTTTCCCTTGTCCCTGTCATTTTCATTGGAATCCGTGAGAGCCAGATGGAAAACTATTTTCAGTTTCTTTTTTATTGTTCTTGTTTGGATTAAAGCCCCATTTCCCAGTGTCACACTGGTAGGGGTGGTGAGAGATACACATTTTCGCAGTGTCACACTGATAGGGTGGTGAGATACACATCTCCACAGATATCTCTCACTAGCAACTTTATCTTAAAAAAACACTTATCTACAATTATTTCCCTATTGAGCAGCCTGCTGTGGTTATGCAAAATACTTCCATTACATTCTCAGTCTTAAGAATCTTTTTAAAAGAAACAACATTTAGTAATGCTATGCAAATGACCTTGCTACTCTGTATTAGACTTACGTGTTATATGTATGCCACTGTAGTCCACAGCAGGTTTATTGTTATACTGTTAAATCTGCCTGCGTTGACAAAAACAAAAAATGGAAACACAATCTACCCTGTAGAGCAGCCTTCTCATTCATGTCCCAGAGATGCACACACACACACAGTATGACTTTCTCTACGGGTCCAGCTACATGCCTCAAATGTCCTATTGAGAGGCTCAGCCATTACCAGACTGACCAATCTGCCAACAGTCTTTGTTGAGCAATGTGACATGATGCGCCAGGGCCACAGCAGAGTGTAGATGGATGCTGCTGTGTGGAATTCAATTTAATTAAATTAAATTATGGAAAACTGAATGTGGTCATTACGTTGGTGAAAAAGTCAAGCCGTGAAAAGATATGAACGCAGAAAACCAAAGAATATAAAATGGGAGCTATTACATAATATCAACAGCTACAGCATGCTATTAATAATATCTGGAGGCTTGCTGTGGGCACCAAGGGAGGCACCAGCTTGGTTATTTGCCAACTACTGTAGGTGATACTGTAACAAATGCCATTGTGAGAAAGAATGTTTTTACTGTATTTGCTCAACTGACAATAAAGCTACTGAGTGTTTCAGTATAACCACAACAAACTAAATGTGATGATAGAGATACGCGTTATTTATTGAACAAAAACAGTTATGATATATTGGCATGTCTATATTTGATAAATTCAGCAATGTGACTCGCAGACAGTGAGTGAGAAGAAAAAGCTGTATTTGGATTGCACCTGCACAATCTACTGTATTGATTGCATTATTTGTGACCAAAGCATTAACATTTCCATTGCCTGTACACAGGAAAACATGGCCTTAAAGCCTAAAGCCCAGAGGATTGCCAAATGATGAAAACGGCTAAAGGACATTCAGCACAACAGGTGCATAAGGTGGCCTGCAGGAGAAGAGGTATTTGGGAAGTTTACTCAAGCTACCAAAAATGTTCCGTTTATTTTATTATTATTATTATTATTATTATTATTTCAGAGATAATTCACAATAAATGTACTGGAACATATTTAGTTAAAGAAATGTTTCATTTCAACTGCAGTTCCATATGCAGAGGACAACATACTGAAATATCTTGCACAACTAACTAACATATCATTATGAGACATCTAAAAGACGCCCCAGTCAACCATGTACCAGTAGTGCAGAAATGGTTTTGCAGTGGTGGAGCAAGGCCATGTAAGACTTCTCATTCTACATGAAGTTAAAATTCTAATTTAATTATATATTTTTTCATGATAATGCAATGGTGGTAGACATGGTTTATTCTGTCTAATACCTTAAGTGTCTGATAATATTTATAAACAGGTTGCATAGTTGTAAAACATGCACTCAACAAAGTTGTGACTCATGACACAATAGCAGAAATTAGACATTATCACTGAGTGTTGTGCATACAGTTTAACTACACCAGTGCTCATTTTATTCCTGAATATTTTATTAAAAGTTGCATTGTACAACCCTTCTGATTTTTTTTCCTACTTTTTATGTTTTCTTCAAATCAAGTTGTTATCAATAATGCCTAAGTGTTGGTGTGTTGGGTTGCATGAAACTTTGCCATGATTAAGTATAAGATCATACCATCACACCGTGACATTTATTTTACCACACACAATTGACAGCGTTTATATGCCAGTGTGCCTTCCTCATCCTTCTATTATTCAATCAATTATTTAATAAAAAGGAATGTCCACTTGTAGACTTCTAAAGTGCCTGTACTGAAGCTAGCTAATGACTCAGCAATGGCAGATGGTCAATTCATGGCCAACACCAACCTGAAACAGACTGTGTGCCAGTCAGTGTTGAGGGCCTGGAGGTACTGCTCATCATATATCCTCTGTTTGCATCCTGCACAGAAGGGCACGCTTACACCAGCTGGAACACACAGAATAACACAGCAAGCATTAAAGATACAGTAGGAAGTATGTACTACGCTTTGCATAATAGTATAGACAAAACAGACTGACAACAAACAGATAACTGACATTCTGTATGCATGTCACATTGTATCCATGCCTTGCTGAGTAAGCAAACCCACCTTATTTGCTTTAGTCTTTTATTTGCTTATTTTTTACTTCATAGTAAAAAAGTAAAAAATAAATCCCCCTTGCTTTCAGGCAAGAAAAGTTCACTGTGTACTTTGAATGTACTCAAATAAATAAAAAATGTCATCCTGAAATGAGGTTAAAAAGGCTTCATATTGTTCCCCTTACAGTATGTGGGTTTTTTGCTGTATTGATTGTATTGGCTTTGAACAAGTCTGGTCTGTGCTGTGACTCCCCCCACCCCCTTCCCTCTCCTACACCCCCACACCCCCTATCATCTGCTTGGCTTATCCTGTACCTTAATGGAGCATAATTCACAATATGTCCCGTCCCCCTTGACTGCAGGTCAAATCACTTCCTAAAAACACACCCAAATAAAACACACCGGATTGCAAAAAGCATGATATGCATTATTCAATTATGCAATCAGATACTAAGTCCATTCCCACATGTGCATCAGCATGTAATCACATGTAACGTTTATTAATGTGTAACTGAACAGAACTGGCCCGACAGGTATTGTGTCATCTTTGCAGAACACTACTTGCACAAGAGGCCTGGTACAACAAGAAAATATAGTATGTTTGAGCTTTGTCTAAAATGTTAAGTTTAAACGTCTAACAATGACAACTGTCAAATTGTTCATTTGTCATTTACAGCAACGTGGTAATTTTTTAATATATCATAGTCGTACAGTAGTGTATAAATGTACAAATATAACAATATAATTTCCAATATAAAATGAACAATTGTAGCCCACATTATCCTACCGGTAGGGTACTGTCGTCCAGCCTGGACAGTCCAGGATGGAATGCAGATTGGATGTAGCCTACAAACTCGGGGCGCAAACATGTACAATTGCTGCAAAGAAAAACCCCACTGTATTCTGACACGCCCTAGAGAACATTAAGCTGTCGCAGGTGAAGCTAAAGGAACGAAAGGTTTCTGGATTACGTATATATAGATCGCATCTGTCGTCTGGACGCTGACGCTCAGCCGCTGCATCTTCGGTCCCATACCGTATGCTACAAGGCAGACACCAGATAATAATAAAACAAAATGATAAAAACACTTTACCTTCCTCCTCTCCCATACGTTCGTCCTTCCAGGTGCAACAAAGCAGCATCAACCTCATTCACTCTACGAACTGGAGCTCTGTGAGAGAGCCAGCTACTTCTGGTCAGCAGTCAGATAACCGGTTATCTCCGGTGGTGTTTTCTCGTCACGACGTTGTCCAGTCTCCTCTTTTCTATTGCCTGCTGTGTGGGAACTGAAGTCTGAAGCGCAGCGCTTCATTCGAAGATAACCAACCAATGACACTCTACTGCTACAAACGCAAGCTACGGGTTGGCCAACTAAAAACAATTCCCGGAACATGCATTAGCCTCTATGATTAGCCTACATTTCAATCAGTATCACTGAGACGTTCGATTATCAATGCACTGGAGATTGCCAATTGGATAATATAATATATTTTGTTTTAAATAATGTAGCCTAATTTGTTTGGTTGCATTTAAACATTTACTGAGTTTTACGGCAACTCTAAATGGGATATCATGCACACCATTGGACACAGTAATGATGACCATGCATGCCTGTGTTTTGATTTAATCTTTCACCTTGTGGCCATAGATGCACACTGCCGTTGTCAATTAAACATCCTGCCCTATAGGCTTATGTAGGTTAATTCTAAGGTATTTTAGATCCAACTGTTGACCTGCTAGTTGACAGCAAGCAGATAAGACTGCTTCGACTGAAAAAAAAAGAAAAACTGAGAAAACAAGCCCATATAGTTTTGTAAAATAATTTTATTTTGTATTGTAATGAAGCAAATAAAATCTGGGATATCCAGGAACGAATCACAAGTGTGTCATGGAAATATAAAAAGTGCAAAACCCTGCTGCTGTTCCTCCTTCTGTAACGTTTTAAATAAAAATGAATATCCCACAGCACTGAAGGTTTGACTTAGCACAAACACACCAAGTACAGAAACTGATGCACCTAGTAAAGTCAAATTAGTACAAAATACAGTACAAACAAACAATGGTCAGTACGAAAGTTAGCGGATCTGTCGTCAGTATGTATAGGAACGGTTTCCTTAAGAGACTCAAGTAAATTAAAGAGTAAAGGCACAGGTGTCTTGCATAGACAACAGGATAAACACACACATTAAGAAAACATCCTCAATATTGCAGTTCTCAACAGAGAAGGAAATTGGAAGGAAAAGTAACAAATTATAATGATTTTTCTTTCAAAATTTCTGGTTCACATACAGTTGGTAAACTGACAATATATGAGCCAAATAAAGACATAAAAACATCTTACATAAGTTGCATACATGTAAATAACAGCTGAAAGGCTAAAATGTTAATGTATGTAATAAATGAGATTGTCTAAAGCATCTTATCCTCAATTCCACAATACTGTACATAATGAATACATATGAATTCTGCAGTTCATACATACAGTACATACAAAATGTACATACCGGAGTAGTGTATTTGGTGCAATGCTTTGCTTTGTTGTTTTATTAACAAACATCCTCATCTTGGAAGTAAAAATATAAAAAATGACAATACTGCTTTTCAAAACATTTTGGGAACTAAGCATAGCAAGACTTTAGCTGACATCAATATATCATTCTTCAGAGCACACATTGCTCTTCATAAATCACAAATTTGCTAATAGAGATGAAATGCAGAGAAATACATAACTGCATGGCACCAATTGGCAAAGTTGCTGAGAGCAGATGGCTTGGTCAGAGCCACCCGCCATCTTCGCTGTATTTGTTTTTGCTTATTGTTTTTCAACCGTGCAGGCCTAAAAATAGCAGCAAGGAATATATGGAGCCAGAAACAATTCTGAGGATGGCCAGAATGTATTATTACTTGGACAGGCCCCCTGGCAGTTCAAACCCTTTGATCTGTGAGAAGTCTAAAGACCCCACATACACAGTAAGGTGAAAGTGAGAACACTCCTAATGACTTGCGTTGTGCTTAAAAGAATAGGACAACATACGGAAGTCATTCTTGCCCTGTGGAAAACATCTGTACAGTCATTCGCACAAAAACGGCACAACCACACAGTAAGCACAAGCCAGCACTCACAGGAACACATAAACACACAAACACACATTATTCTATGTAGGATATGTAGGAGAAGGGAGATTTGCAGGTGAATTATTAAATTGACTCATTGATTAAAAAGGCACTAACAATTAAAATAGTCCCAAAAATGTTTACAAACTTCTAGGTCGGTGGGTTTGTATGAAAACAGGCCGTGAAGTCAAGTATATTAAACACCTTTACATACTTAGTATGGGGGATTTGTTGGCATATCAAATGTACATTCTATATCATGCAGTAGCACCATGGTTTCTTGAGGTTGTGTTGTATCTCAAGAGGTCTGCTATTTCCTCCTCCCACAGTATTTCCCCTGGCATCCGCCAGCAACACCTGAAATAACGTAAATTAGTTTCAACTGTGAACCACATACGCTGGAACCTTATGTAAACCTGTGATACTTTTACCTTGTGATACATTTAATAACCCTGATGTGGTAAATGCAGTATGTCTAAATAAAAAAAGAATAAGACAATCTCCCTATCTCTCCTTAGAGTGTCTTTCAAATGCTCTGTGCTGAGCCAATTGACCGATCCCAAGTCCCAGCCCTTTCACCACCACCCTTTTGCTCCAAAACAGCATAGTACACTATTGCAAGAAAACAGATAGTGGACCTTTCGCCAGAGTTTGACAGGCAATCTGACTAATCAGAAGGCCAAGATGCTGCTATGCGCCGCAGTGTGTCAGATAAACAAGAATCATGAAAATTTGAATCACTGTCCCTCAAATCTGTTAACTAAACATTTTTTTGTTGTGAAAAGGATGTTGTCGAAAAGGATGTTGTTATGGGACATGTAGACAACATAGAAAGCAAATATCCTACCTAGACAGACTGGATGTAGCCTTTCAATTTCCTGAAGCAATGTGGAAAAACTAAACTACACTATGGATTTGGATTTTGATTTGGATTTGGACAGCCGAATACATTATTGATTTAAATGAGAAGTTGAAACCGCCAGGTAGCTCAGAGTTACCCAATCCTGGTCCTAGAGGGCCGCTGCCCTGCATGTGTTAGATGGCTCCCTGCTCCAACACACCTGATTCAAATGAATGAGTCACCGACTCATTCATTTGAATCAGTTGTGTTGGAGCAGGGAGACATCTAAAACATTGGCCCTCTAGGACCAGGATT
>JAODUK010043328.1:0-20342 GCA_027564635.1 Typhlichthys eigenmanni
TCCGACCAATCTCTCGCTCCATAGTCCCCTCACTCGCGAACAAGACCCCGAGGTACTTAAACTCCTTCACTTGGGGTTATATTACTAACAGTCATGATATTATTTGATAGTATTGAAATAAAGGCTAGTAGCAGAACATGTCAACGTAATGTATAAACTTTACTACAAACAATTATTGCTAAAATATGCTATTTTTAATCATTTTAAAATAATTTCTGACCTGCAGTTTGAGAACCACTGGCCTAGGCTATACGGGGTGTGTGAATTAATATAATGCACAGTGCTGTGAAAATATGTTTCAGAATAATAAACAAACTAAAATAAATTATATGTTAATAAAATGTGTTACATTTCAAAATGTTAACAGTAAATTGATTTTATTTTGAAGGCACGTCTGTTGTTGCCGGCGTTTTCGTCTCACGCAAGATCAGATTGAAAATACTCTGAAATAAATCATAAATGTCAGAAATATTATCGTGTTCTTGTAGCGCTACTTCACACAATACATATATGATATTGTAGTTGTAATACCTTTTGAATTGTATGAAAACAGAGGTCGACATTCCTGATTTACGCACTGACGTCATCGTGATCTGACAAATCAGACTGCACGTCATTGAATTTGACTGTTCCTAAAAACAGACTGTGAGAGGCAGCAAAGCGCTTATATTACGAATAGTCTGCCTCATCTTCAAAAGAAGAAGAAGTCCCACCGCCGATATTTGAAAACAGAGATGGCTACTGTCCAGGCGTAAGTTGGTTATTTCAAAGTAACTCGCATACATTTGAATGTTTATCAGTTTAAGTTAGCGTGCCATCTACCGTAGCCTATTCTTTAATTGTCTTTTCTACATATGCCAATCCCAACAAATCTATACGTTAATAGGACGTACTCTCGCAAAACGACTTCCCATTGTAACGGTACGCTGCAGTACATACACGTATTGTTACTGTACAGTACCTCAGTCACAAACGTTTTGATATTATTTTTTTACAATACCGTACAGCATTGCGAGGTCTACTTCCTTTTCCTTAATGTTAGGTAGTGCGCTATTGATCCGAATCGGGTCCCTTTTGTTATTTGTAGGAATCGATTGTAGTAGTCCTATTATTTACCAATATACTGTTGCAGTAAGGTATGTTACTGTAGAGCCTACTTAACCAGTACCATTAAATCAATGAATAAATTCAACAGCAGTCACCAGGATCAGGGATTTTAGTTCCCGATTCACGTTGGTTGAGATCTACCAGATCTACTGTACCATAGAGCTATATATCATCACGGTACCGCCTCATTCTGAGGACCGAGCATTGTGTTATTTGTGGCAGGGTTTTGAAGAGATGTGACCCTGCTTGTCTGGATCTCTATGGCGACGCAGAGCAGAATGACTGTGTGGAGTCTTCCAAAATGATTATGTATCTGATGGTAACTCTCTCACACACACACACACACACTTTCTGTTCTTGCTCTCATGCACTGCAGTGTCCATTTACAGTATTCTCTCTATCCCCATTTTCTATAGATCTAATTTACCTCACAGTATCTTATGAACTTCATCCTTTATCACATTTTTTTAAATGAAGTAGATTCGTACATTGTACGTGTACATATTAGTAACCTTGCTTGCTTGTGTGTGTGTAGGACAGCCGTCGTATCCAGAAGGTTCTGTGGCGTCAGTTGTCCGTTCTTAACTCTATGATGACTCTGGTGGAGGGATTAGAGTCTGCACAGCAACTCCTGACCCAGCCCTGCCCGGCCGACCCTGGTACTGCACCCCACTCCCACCCCCTCCAGATGTACTGTACCCCCCTTCACCCTACAGACATACTGTACCCCCCCTCCCACCCCCTACAGATGTACTGTACCCCCCTCCACCCCTTACAGACATTGATGGCATACAAATAATAGTAATTATTAACAGAATCAGTATACACATAATAACCTGTTTTATCAAGTTGTTGGTATTATTCCATGAAGAAAGTAATACACTTTTTTTTTTTTTCTGACATAGTTCTCTAATCTTAATCAGTCTGCATGCTAAACTGATATTTCTCACTGTATTGCTAATAACACTGGTGTTTGTATCTATAGCTTGAGACAACTCTACTGGGGTACATTTTTATAACATTAGTTATATAAAAATGATTATTATTATTATTATTATTATTGATAGCCAGCCATACGGGGAGTCAGGTACACTTAGAGCTACGTGCGTAGGTTTCTCCGTTTATTTCCACTATGACCTGTGGTTCCTCTGTGTAGAGAACAAGGCACGTGCCAGGTGGAAGGCTCTGAAGGCAGAGACCCATGAAGGCATGAAGGAGACAGAGGCTCTGATTGGCTCTCTGCAGGACAAGGTGGCACAAATTCACAGCAGACGACAGAGACTCACGCAGCTTGTCCAAGAGCTGGAGAATAAGGTATGGAAACGCCTATGTTCACTTTAGTATGCATGTACGCACGCACGCACACAGACAAGGCTTACTGTGAGGCTGTTTACAAATGAGAAAAGTGTTTATATTGATATTTTTAAAACAATGTTCACTTGAAACGTGTCCCTTTTCAGAAGGAGAAGAATGATAAACTGGAAAGGTCCCTGGAAAAGGCCCAGAATGCACTGTGTGTGAGTGAGGGGCAGCTCAAACAGCTGAGGACAGAGTTGAGGGCCATCCTTGATTGCCTAGACAACTGGCAGCGTCTCAGAGACGAGTAAGTGGCAGAATGCATGTTAAAGAGATCTTGAGATGTAGCTAAGCCCTTGACTCTGCAGCTTGTCGTAAGGGAGACATTTCTATGCCCCCACTACTCCGACCCAGGTCGTGCTCTGACGCAATTTAAAGACCATCTCGTGCTCTCTCGGCTACCTTGAACCGAACAGTATGCTGCAACAGCTCTTGCGCTACAACTACAGAAGTATAAGGCCGTTCCTCACAAGGGAAGCGACACAACTCCTAGTCCAAACTCTAGTGATTCAAATATATTTCAAAGTAAAAAGACAGCTATCTTTATATTACAGACGTATTAGGATTATATGTTAGAGAAACTATTGAAGTGAATGGAGGATTCAGTCCAGCACCTATCGCAAAAAATGAATACAAGACAAATGTTTACATTTACGGCATTTGGCAGACGCTTTTACCCAAATCGACTTACATGTAGTATGTTTGTCATTAGTTGGACAGGTCCAACACCAGCATTTGTAAGCAACCAATATTATGTCAGAATAGTTACAGCATGTTGTCATGATGTCTGCTACCACGTCAATATATAATTAAGTCATCCAACAAGCTCCTAGTGGCCTGAATATAAAAGTGCATAGTACTAAAGTGCTATATGTACATACTGTAAGAGCAGCATAGGATTTTTCTTTTTTTTTTTTTTTTTTGAGAGCAGAGGGAAAAAAGTCAGAATTTTTTATATATTTGAACTTTTAATCAAACCTGTACTGCTTCTTAAAATTAACACTAGAACAATCTAAATATGAGTATTTAGAGAATACCAACAGTAGATGGTGAGTTTTGAGTCATAAGTGTGTTTTTGAGACAATGGAAATGAATGGTGGATGAAAACTGGTAGTCTGCAGTTTCTGCTAATAGTAAAATGCTAATAGTTTCTGGTCATGCATCTACCGCATATGAGGGATTTATTCCTTCCGAAGGTAAACTACAAAGTCGAGCGGGTTATAAAAGCTAAATACCAGTTTATTTTTGAAACCATTTTTGATTTCAACAAACAAAAACATGTGAACTACCCAACAGGTTACATGGCTTTGTGCTAGCAACACAGGTCACCCAGACGAAGGTGTTGTCTGTCAGCCAATCAGAGCTGTGCCTTGAGCAAAGGCCCTACCTCTGTGAAAACCAATCATCAAATGAGTTGGAGCCACTTAAGCTGTCAGTCGCCTGGAGCGAAGACGATCGTTTCAGACTCAGGGTAAATATGTACAGTATTCCAGTGACAAGGGTATACATGTGTGTGGTGTGTCATATTTGTTTCAGGTAAAATAGATGTTCTCTGCAGGTACACCAGGGCAAGGCAGGTATGCTGGATGAGAGTATGAAAGGCCATCTGTCTGAGTTTAGCAACACCGTGCTGGAGATTATGCACAGCTACACTAGCCAGGGAGACATGTTGGCTGAAATTCAGGCCCTGCACTCCAGGTAAAACACAGCATCTTTTTATTTGATTTTTTTAAAATTAAAACGTGAGTTAGCGATATTTGCTCAACTTCACCGGTCCCGCTACACACGGTCCGGCAAAAATAATGCCGAAAAATGTAGTCTGTCTTAAAGGTGGGAGAGAAGTTCAACTTTAAAATATTGTATAGAGCGCCTTCAAACCTGCTAATCTCCCAAGAGCCAACAGGAAGCAATGTGAATACAGTTGACTTCTCCCTGTGCGTCTCCAGTTTTGCCATAGACTGGCGCCCGGCCCAGAGACTCCTGGTCTACCTGAAGTCAGCCTCGGTGGTCTGCTCTCTGGAGGTGGAGGAGGGGTATCCTTCTGCTGGACGGGCCACACTGTTGTCTGTGCGTAGAGACACGCAGCCTGTAGATACAGCAAAGCTTCAGGTAATTGAGTGAGTGAGAGGGAAAACTTATTTGTATCAGGGACATATCCAATTGACATATCTAATCTTTGTTGCGCTATTAAAATATTGGCACTTTGTTGGTATTTAGGTATTTAGGTTTCTAGCAGTCATTTCTGGGAATTGTACAGTGTATATATGTATATAATGTATGTTGTAAATGTATGACATAGTTGGTACTGATGACATGCTTCTGTCATTATCCTAAATAAATTGCCGGCTGCCTACGACAACTGGCGTATGATCTATTCTGCGTGGTTCTATAAGTTGCTTTGGATAAAAGTGTCTGCTAGATGCTGTAAATTGAACGCCTAACTGTCTTTCTGTCTGTCTCTCAGCCTCTAAAGGACAACCTGAGCCTGACCGAGTGGCTTGTCTTCCTCTGTAGCAGTCCACTAGTTTGAGAGACTGAGGTGGTCTTGAATGTCTATTTGGTTGGTTGTTTTTGTTTTGTGTGCTCTGTTGACCTCTTCTTTGTTTGTGCAGTATCTCCCTGTATTGCTTCTGTAAACTCTTTAATATACTTTAATATTTCAACCAAAGATGCATACATTGTGTTGTCTTTTTGGTTAGATTATATTTGCTGTATCTGTTTACATTGTACAAACAAGATTTGTACAATTAGCCAACAAAACATTGCTTCAATTAAATACCTTTTTTTCAGTTGATGTTGTGTAATGCATTTCTACCAGAATCAGAATCAGAAATACTTTATTAATCCCCTAGGGGAAATTCTTTGTCACGATAACCAATAACTCAGCTTGTATGTCAAGACATAATAGAACAAACTACAATAATTAACGATAAAAATTCCTAAATATAAAAATAGAAATAATAAATATTTCAGGATCATTTACCATAAATAGGTAAACTAAATAATGCATATGTCCATTATATTACAGTATTAAAATATTAAAACGCGGCATAATAGGTAGTAGTCATAGTAAATAATACTACGATACCAACGATGAGGCGGATTATTAAAGTACTTGTAATCCTCCACAATGTCCACACAGACCCCCTGGATGGCAATCGGGGTGGCTGGTGCTTTAGCTCTCCTTAGGTCCACAACCAGCTCCTTAGTCTTTGTCACATTAAGCAGCAGATGGTTCTGCTCACACCATGTGACAAAGTCCCCCACCACAGTCCTGTACTCAGCGTCGTTCCCCTTGCTGATACATCCCACCACTGCAGAGTAGTCAGAGAACTTCTGAAGATGGCAGGACTCTGTGTGGTAGTTATCAGTGGTGTAGATTGTGAATTAGAAGGGAGAAAGGACAGTCCCCTGCGGTAGCGCTGACCACACTGTCTGACGCACAATGCTGCAGACGTACATACTGCCGTCTGCCAGTCAGGTAGTCAACAATCTATGATACCAGGGGAGCCGCCACCTGCATCGCTGTCAGCTTCTCCCCTAACAGGGCGGGCCGGATGGTGTTAAAAGCACTTGAAGTCAAAAAACATCATTCTCACACTGCTCGCCGGCTTGTCCAGGTGGGAGTAGATGCGGTTGAGCGGGAATATGATGGCGTCCTCCACTCCCAGTCGGGGCTGCTAGGCAAATTGTAGTGGGTCCAGGATAGGTCTGACCCTGGGCCGCAGCTGTTCCAGGACTAGTCTCTCCAGGGTCTTCATAATGTGGGAGGTCAGTGCCACCGGTCTGTAGTCCTTGGGGCCACTGGGCCGTGGCACCTTAGGCACTGGAACAAGGCAAGACGTCTTCCACATCCGAGGGACCCTTTGAAGACTCAGGCTTAAGTTGAAGACTTGTTGAAGAACTCCACATAGTTGGGAGGCACATGCTTTAAGCACCCCAGCCCTGATATGAAATGGTGACATCTGAGATTAAAACATGTTTATTTAAAATTCTACTTAGATAATAATACTGCCAAATTGTTACTGCACTTGCATTGAAGACAAATCGGCAGATGTTAATGTAATGTACGCTCAACTTTATTTGTGACTAACAGTATAGTTCTATGGTTGTCGGCCTACTTTGCTTCTTTGGCTGCTAGATGTTGCTGTGTCTAGTCAATATTGCCATGATAGAACCATATAATCTATTGCCTTAGCAAAAGTGTGTTCATAAACTATAGGCCTATGAATTACATTTGGTTTGTAATTACAAAATAATGTCATTAACGCCGTATTGTCATATAAACAATAAAATATCACGATTTAGTGAATATAGGCTACTCATTCACACTAACAAACTGGCAATGATTTTGAAATGTTTTGATTTTGTAGCCTACAGTTGGCCTAATTTGGGGCTAGGGGTATTCTGAGCTGCCATTTACATGGACACTGATAAATTTCAGTCATAGCAGTAGGCTTTTGATTAGCCTGCTCTGCGGATGAATGACATTGTAATTTAAACTATAATGTATGTTATCTATGCTGTAGGGACAAAGTGAAGTAAATGTAGAGGCAATAAGCCTTTGAAGAAATGAGAAAAAAGTTAGTGTGAATAGGCTTTAGTGCATTTGAGAAGGGCACCAAATTTCGAACTTTGACCCCTAGGGCCAGGAGTGCCCAATCATGGTCCCGGAGAGCTACTGCCCTGCATGTTTTAGATGTCTCCCTGATTCTAATGAATGGCTCGTTATCAGTCTCTGCAGAAGCCCATTCATTTGAGGACCAGGATTGGGCCTCCCTCGTATAGGCCCTATAGGCTATAGTTCACACGGTTCACCTTCATCCACATAGACTTAGCTAGTCATGTCACTATGCCCATATAAGGACTTCTGGGTCTAAGCGTCGATTTTATTCCCTACCACGGTCTGTGATTAACTCATGTCTTGCAAACTTGTCTGTTTTGTCAAAGACGCATATTCTCACTGGAAACTACCGGTGTTTCGACATTTAGAGACCGCCAAGTAGTCAAAGTAAGCTTGATTTTTTTTTCGCAGGCTAGTTTATTGACAGGTAAGCTATGACACACACAGTTCTAATCAACTACCAGAACTGGTAATGTTCAGTTTATTTTTAGTGTTCTGGCTCAGGTTCTCTTCTCTTTCGACTGTTTTTATGTTTCTCCTCTTCTCTGAACTGGTGTCTGGACTGCCAGCGGCGACCGCTGTTCCAAACCCGGCCAAAAGAGGGAAGCCAGTTGTCATCAGTCTGGGAGGTGTGGTCAAAGTTGGACCCCACTCTGTGCGGAGGTAGCTTCTTCAGCTTTTCCTGTTCCCTTTGTTTCAAAAAGCCTTGTAATGAAGGTCCTATCTCCAGTGGAGCAGTCGATGCTCCAGAACGCTCTCCCGAGTGTTCGTCCTGAAGCCATGGGGGTAAGGCTCCTGTGTGGACGTTTCCACAGTTTGATGAATCCTGGTACCCGACGAAAGTCAGGTCTTGTCTGAGCCCACTCAATTGCCCTTCAACTATTGGGTCTATCCATCTTGGCTTCACCTCCTGGTCTGGTGCCAGGGGCCTGGCTGTCTGCTCTGCAGAGGCGGTCGGGCTGTGGGATCCATTTAGCAGCTCCAACTTTGCCTCAGGCTCAAGAAGAGACTGCAGGGTGTCCTGACGGTGTTTTTCCTGGGCCAAGATAATATTGGCTTGCAGTGTAATGAGCTCATCTTCTTTCTCCACACAGATGTCCAACACTTTAGCTACCTCAGCTTTAAACCTGTCCATCTCTTCTGTTGTGATGATGACTTTGACTCTCAGTTTGGGGTCAGCCTTGTTGTCCCACCAGAATTTGTGGGTATTCTTCCTGTGTTCTGCTGTTGCCATATGCTCCAACAAGCCTCCATAGATCACGGTCATGTTGCCATCGGTAGTATCCCTTTCAACTTCAAGGCTGCAGCAATAACACCAGAACCTTTTCTCGTGCTGCATAACATCAAACTTCGCTACTTGGGGGTTCTTAATTGATCGACGGGCCTCTTTCACCTTTTCAATGAACTTTAGCAGGACAACTCTTAGTCTGCTTTGGTGACTTTTCCCAAAGATGTGTCCCTTCCCGCAGAAAAACGTCCGTCTGCACACAGAACAGTAAAATGCGCCCATCTTGCCAGTCTGTGAGTTAAGAGGTGTAACAAACAGCTACGTGGACCAATAATGACGATAATGGCCAAATAACGTCCTCCCTGTAGCACAGCAAGCTAGCAACAGCTAGCTTGCATTCGATGTAAATTCGTGCGAACCCACGTGACGTTTATATGCTCATACAGCGCATATAAAACACGTCACCAGGATCGCTCCAGGGACTGTGATGTTACCATAGCAACGTACACAAGTAAGAGCGCAGGTATGGCTGTGTTTGAAACGTAGGCTACAATTCACGTTAACAATGTTGTCGTGTTGTTGGACACTAAATTAGTTAGTTCCCTAAATAGTGCACTAGGAAATCTTTAGGAGACACTCCAAAAGTAGTGTGCAAAGGATGTACGCCGATCCATGTATACCGCAATGCATTGCAGAAAGTGTTTACGGTGCAGGAGATTAACATGTCAGATTATTACTACGATAGAGATGCTGAAGGAGGGACACGTTTTCTTTGATTAAAGTCACTAATAAAGTAGTAAACTCACCCTTTTTCGATCGATTGTTGTTTCGGGGTCTTATGATGCTATTGTTTGATCTGGATGTTGACACCGAGTACCTTAGATCTGTGCAAAGCAGTCAAAACTTCTACTGACCAATCTTTGGATGTTTTGTGTAGTAGTCTACGAAAACATTCCTTATTATAGAAATATCATAGCCCAGTCTCCTAATGTAGGCGAAAACCAAGTGTAACATGGACAAATATAGGCTATTATTGTTACTGTAGCATGTGGGTGTAATTGACATGTACGCCTACTTTTCAGTGTATAGAGCTACCGTACACACGTGGGCATATCGCTACTACTTTTGAGGGAAGTCTCGCAAAGGCACAGTTATTATCTGATAGGGTTAGAGACTGTAATTCATTTGTAGTGCCTGCTGAGCAATAGTCTCAGGCGTCTACCATGCAGTGGCTCTCCTCTGTCATATATTTTAAATAACGAAAAGTACGAAATGGATGCCACCCGCTTTGTCGCGTGTAATCTGGGCTGGTAGTTGACTTTTTACTTTAGCAAACAGCATATAAATTGAAAACGAAGACCTCAACATATCTAAAATGTACGGTATGCCAAAATTAAATGTTTTTTTTATCAGTGAATAAAACGGGAGCATAACCCAAAACAAAACAATAAGACAATAAATGCCATTCTGCGATCCTATTCAGTTTTAATTTTAGACTGAAGTTATAGCAGCTGGCCTATGCTTTGTGCATTAATATTAACAGCTCTGTAGTAGCCAAATCAATCTGCATTCAATTGCAAACATTAAAGTATGTCTACTGGTCATGTTTTACATGGTATCTTATAGTATGAAATTTGAAAGTTTGTATAGAAAATATTTTTTGCGAATATTTAGTTATTCATAGACACATTTATTTTGGCTCATATTAAACCATTTACTTGGAAAATGTATGAAACTATTGGATTCAGAGAGAACAAATGGAGACAGAACTGTCCTATTCGTGTAAGCATGTTTTATAGTCTATAATGCATTTAACAACATAAAACACAGTTTAAAATATATACATCCTGGATACTTGATTTCAATATAATGCATTTCATACACTCAAGGCTGTAAACCATGATGCATTTGAGTCCCGCACATTTTCATAATAGTAATAATTTTGCACCATGAACATACTTAATCTTAACTAAATAAAAAATTATATGCATATATTAAAGTGTTTTATGCACACACAGTTCTCCAAACGTTTCAAGTATATTTGCACATGACAATGTATTGGTATTTACAATGGTATCACATACGGGAGGTGTGTGTGATTAGCTCACACTACATAATCACTGCAAAAGGACAGTTCTCTATATGAGACTCTTTTAGGCTTTAAGTTGCACAAGAGCAGTCTGTTGAGTCGAGGCTGGTGTGTTGGTGTGCCAGGTAGTACCTGGGTCTGCATGTGAATACATGTAAGCCCTCGTGCTATTGGCTGGTATGGGCTTCAGACAGTACAAGATGGAGGTCAAGTGAAATCTGGAAACGAGCCAAATGGCTGAAAAATCCACGAGGGCCTGTGGGCATCGACGATGTCATCACCGCAAGACAGTAATAATAAGAACCGTTATAATCAGGCTTCAGTGTGCTAAAAAAAAAGAGCAGCTTTATTCGAAATGCATGTTGCTGATGATGACATCACTGCGTGACAGCCAGTGATGGTGACGATCATCACTGGTCCTTTTAACTCTGGTGATGCTGACGGAGAATAAACCAAGTGTGAGCGCTTCACGTAGGAAGGAAGTTTACCAGGTATACGGTTAGTGCGCCACATGAAGCGATTCCCGTGTCTCCCGATGCCCTCAGCCGTCGATGCGGAAGGAGAGCAGTTTCTCTGAGTGCATGTTGTTGAGTGTGCGGAGGTCCGTAAGTTTAAGGAGGAGCTTGGTGAAACGGGTGGAGTCGCCGCCGTGGAGGTGGTTGTTGCCGGGGGGGTGCGTGGACGACTTGTTGACCAATGAGCGGAGAGCCCTGATGAGGCTCTCTTGGAGCTGCTCCACCGACGCAACGTTCTCTATACCTGAACGGTCTGGGGAGAGAGGCAGGATTAGGGAGGAGTAGGACCGAAGTCTCTGTCTGTCCTGTCTGTCTGTGTCTGTCTGTCTGTCTGTCTGTCTGTCTCTGTCCCTTTGTTACAGTAGTTTGTGTGTTGCGGTCATCACCTGCTGAGACCAGCACCACGGCTGTGAACAGGCCCAGCTCCTCCGCCGTGAGCTCCAGAGACGCCACCTTGTGGCTGAAGTCAAACATGGCGCCCAGCAGCTCCCCCATGCCCATGTTGCGCAACTCCCGCAGGCCGTAGGTGGCGCCGGAGATGAATGTCACCGTCTGCTCCTTCACGTTGAACAGGGAGGCGAAGCGAACCATCAGCACCTGTCAAATGAAAGCAGGGAGGCGTTACAGGTGCGTTCCTCGATTAGCGTCCCAAGCGATTCCAGGTTTCACGTGATATTAAGTCTGTTTTTATTTGTGCTCTTTAAAAAAAATGTATTCTTTTACAATAAACGTTAATTAGTAATCAATTAATCATACATTAATAACTGCGTATGGGCCTGCGTACCTCGAAGGTGCCTGCCTTCAGCACAGTGACCTGGTCGCTCTGCGACAGACAGCTGAATCCTGGGATGTGCTTGGCAAACTCCACCACCTCCTTCACGGCTGGGGTGAAAGACAGGGAGAAGTCCTCCCAGATCTCCTGGGGGGTCTTGGAGGGTTCTGCCTGGGGACACATGTTCATCGGACATGCCTGGAAGGGAAACAGTGGGGAAGGGAGGTTGAATAGATGGATGGATGGATGCATAAAAAGAAAGAAAGATAAGATTCTCACCAGCAGTATATCTGCATGGTTCTTCATTAGGCAGCTCTGCCCCTGGGGGGCGTGACCCTGCATAACTTCTCCAATCAGGTTCCCGTTATGCAGGCCCTGCCTGCCATTGCTGCCGCGAGACTGCGCCACACTACTGCCGTTGCCCAGCGACGGGCAGCCGTGGCGCGCGGTGCTTATGCTGACGTTGTTGTTGTTGTTGCTGTTGCTGTGGCAGCGGTAGATGGTGTCCAGGCCGTCGGCGTGGGAACCCCAGCCGTGGGCGCGGGGGCCCGCCAGCATGTCGTGTGCGTACAGGAATGTCTCGCGGTGGGCACGTGCCACGGCGCTGATGGTGCGGTCCACCCCAGGGCTGGGGGACCACGGCGGGGGCAAAGACGCCGCCTGAGAGGGAGGGGGAGGGGCAGACGAGGACGCGCAGGCCGGACGAGGAGGGGAACGAGAGTGGGCCGGGGCGGGGCTGGACGTCGGCGGCGTTGACGGGGCTGAAGGGAGGGCCGGCGGCTGGGGATGGGGGGCCACGGTGACCCCCGGGCATGGCGACGAGGAGGGGCAGGGGGAGGAGGAGGAGGAGAGACTGGCCAGCTGGAAGTCGCTCGGCAGCTGGTTGTTGACCATGTTGTTCATGGCACTCTGCATCTCCGCCAACAGACGCTGCTTCTCTCGCTTGGGGATGCGTCCGAAACGCACCGCTGCAGAGAAACAGACGGAGGTCAGAGGTCAGAGCACGGCCCCCAGTCTCTGATGTCACCTGTCACTCTACTAACTGGGCCACTGGCTCCCCAGATAACTATACCCAGAGGCGTGGCCAGGAAGTGTCCAGGGGTGGCACTGGCCACCACTGAAATGTGATTGGCCAACCCAATCTTTAAGGCTTTTCTCGCTGCATATTCTCAGAGCTAAACCGGGGCTAATTAATCGCCTTTTCACAAAGACATTTTGTGTCTGCTCAATTCACACTGCAGTTCTACTTGCCCTGGATGAAATGCCATGTTCCCATGTGAAAAGCCCTTAACGCACCATGAGCCCTGTGCTAGAATGCTAAGAGCATTCTAAAAATGTGTTTGAAAAGCCCTCTCGTTTCCGGAAGCATCGCAGCACTTCTATCGCAATATCCCCTGTACCCTCTTCCCCCCTTAAAGTGCTCACATCTACTCTACCCCTCTCCCTGAAGGCACGTGCACTTTTGTGCACAGTCAAAACACACACAAGTGCCGGGGTGGACATTTTCTGGTTCGGGCACAATCAAGGTAACCTGACATGCCAGATCAATTGTTATCACAACTCAATCTCGGGAGGCTTCCATTGAAGCTTTTTGTAAAGGGCAGGTACTTTCAAAAAAATACTTGGCAGTTGATTAGATGAACCATCTGGTCGTTTTCGCTGTCGGCTAACCTAAACCACTCCCATATAGCTATAAACACGACGCTGATTGAAAAGTTCAGTTGCTACTCAGACACATTCAAAATGATTCCTAGGCTTTCCATACTGATTCTCACAGCGAAAATCAACTGAAGCTGTTTTTAATTTAAAGACGCACGCCTCGATTGTAGCCTCGCGAGGCCAGCAGGGCGTCTTTAAACTAACACAGTGTACTGGCTAGTACAGTAGGTCTGTGCTGACCGTCTCTGCTCATGCCGACGGAGAGGCACTTCTTGAAGCGGCACTGCTGGCAACGGTTCCTGTTGATCCGCATGATGGTGCAGCCCTCGCTCTTCAGACACTTCTTGTACTGGATGTTCTGCTGGATGCTGCGGCGAAAGAAGCCCTAGCGCAACGGGAACACAGGGAGAGCGTTACTGGTGTACTAGTCTCGCAGAGCCTGCCGTTGCTTGCGTCCAAACATCGGGGACACAGCGCTGGCTAACTGCGTCAAGATCCGCCTACTTGACAGGAGAGGTATTTTGATTGACATGCACGACTACGTAGCTACATAACTCAATGACCAAATCTAACGTTAAACTTGAGGAATTGTTTGGTAAACATAACGAGACAAGTCAAGTTGTTTGCAGGACTTGTACATCTGTTAAATAAGTAGGCCATGGTTACTGCTTAAAATCAACTAAAAGAAAAAATACTGACATTAGTAAATAAAGCACTGCACTAGCGGAATTACTTATTTTGAGTCACAATGTTAACAGTCAATGACAATCTACTACCCCACTGCTGACATGCTTACAGGGGTGTACGGTATCTGATGTTCAGCACGAGTTGCTAATGTGACACAGTGCGAATGAACTGAAGAGGCAGAGACTACTGATATATGGACTAAGGAACTGGAGGTATTATTGGTGCCAACGCTAATGTCAAAATGCTCACCTTGCAGCCTTCACAGGCGTGCACCCCGTAGTGGAAGCCTGAGGCAACGTCACCGCAGACCTTGCATAGCAACATCATACCGTTCAGCTCTGCGCGCACACACACACGCGCACACGCACGCACACACACACACACACACACACACACACACACACACACACACACACACACACACACACACAGTGTGAGGCAGCAGGCCAGAGTGGTGCCCTCAACATGATAAATGTGCTGTGTGAATCTCCATTGAGGCCGGCCATGCTGGTGGGTTTTAAATGACTAGATGTGCTGACCGGGCATTTCAGCCAAATAAAGGAAAGATGATAAGATGTGTTTTGCTCAAGTTAATGAGAAATGTGTCAGTGTGTGCGAAATGCCTGCTCGCTAATATCCAACATTTACACTGTTCCTTTACAGTGCGGCAGCTAGTGAAAAGGTTAGCCTTTAGAGAGTTTACATTGTATAACATATGTATTTAGCTTACATGTGTGAAATCTAATATATGTGTGTGTATATATATATATATATATATATATATATATATATATATATATGTTATTCAAGTTTTTATTATTTGTTTTCAAAAAATATATATTTTCAATAAAAATATTTTTTCTATGAAAATCATTATATTAACATGCAGATGGACTAAAATAAACATATAGCAATACTACAGTATCTATCCTTTAAATTAAAATGTAATACATAAAATACTAAATATAATAAAAAACACTTATGTATACAATATTAAATACAATATAAAAATAATAATAAAATAAAAATAGTAATAATAAAGAAATACTTAATTTACAATTATTTAAGAAAATAATCTATACAATAACATGCAATGAATAAATAAAATAATACATTCTTTCATTAATAGTAAAGCCAAATATTGCATATTGTTCAATAAAGGAACTACACCACACCCGACTGCTTCTTACTGGTGAGACTGGCCACAGACTTGCTGGGCGATGCCCTCATAGAGCTCCCGTCACCACGCCGACGGGGGGAGTCCCCAGCCGACGATGACGAGGAGGAGGAGGAGGAGGAGCCGTCTTCTCCCGCCGATCCCAAACTGTTGTTGCTGCTGTGGAAGGATGGTGGCGAAGAGGAGGAGTAGCAGTAGCAGGGCTGGGAGTTGGAGCTGTCGCTGTACATGGACGAGGGGCTGGTGTGCGTTGGTGAGCCTCCACACGAGCCCACGTAGGATATCACTCCTGCTGGGGTGGAGGGGAGGGGAGGGGAGGGGAGGGGAGGTTAGGTATGGATGCCCAGCTGATAATGAGGCTGAAGGAGGTGTAAACCAGTACATTGTGTGTGTGTGTGTCTGTGTATGAAACACAGTTGTTTTAAAAACACACGTAAAGTGGGACAGGGCCAAGCTAACCTTGTGCTCCTTGTGAATGTGCTGTGCTGTACAGTCCACATTACAGCTCTTCATGTGTGAATGTTGCACAGATTATAAAAACATCTTCAACAACTTCAAATGGAAAACCACAATTTAATATGTACACAATAAGTCACAATGAGCAAAAAAAAAAGATGTACTTTTTTATTTATTTATCTGGAATTGGTAATAGTCACTGTTGCATTATTGAGGTGAAAATGGCCAATCAACAGTGGTACGAGCAAAGCGGTAGACTGCAAGCGAGTTAACAAAGTAAGAATAAGGTCTGCCTTCTGATATAATGCATTCAGCAGAGAGAGAGTGTGAGAGAGAGAGAGAGAGAGAATGTTTCCCTCCCTACCGAATCAGGCAAGGAGGGGTGGGTACCTCTGTGTGGGAATGCGCGCCCCGTCTACCCAGTCACGAGTGTGTGCACGTGCATGTTTCCAAATGTCGCCATGAGCTATAGCAGGTGTGGGGCGGAGGGGTTAACACACGAGGGGCGCCTGGTGGTAATGTCAACAACAGGGCTTTCTAGGAATTCTGGAGGGCGGTGGGGGCGGGAGGGGGGACGGGAGGGGTGGAGAGGGGAGGGTTGTAAAGGTTACTCGTCTGAGATGGTGTGGAAACAAATCCTCCCCCTGACCCTTATCACTGTAGAATGACAGTTGTTGATTTTAGATGCTGCCTGCCAGGTGACGATTTTGAAAGATGTTACAGGATAAATCTGGTCGGTAAAAAGAGTGAGGATGGAGAGAGAGGGGGGGGGAGAGAGAGCAAGCCGTGGGAGGAGGTAGCAGCAGATGAGCGCTCCCAGCGCACATGCTCTGTTGCCATGGGGACAGCTGACACAGTGACCATCTGACCTTCTCTCCCTCCCCCCTCCCCTCTCTCTCTCTCTCTCTCTCTCTCTCTCTCTCTCTCTCCTTCCCTCCTTTGCTCACCTACCTTTCCTTTGTCCCTCCCTCCCACTCTTGGCCTATTTTCATCTCTCTTGTGTTGTCCCACACGTGCTCCTTGTCACACAACCTCCCGGGCATCTTCTTTGTACCTTTGACTGTATCGCCTCTGCTGCTCTGCCCATTATCTAGTACAGAGTTGACCTGCTTTCCTGCGCTTCACGTGTCAGTGTCTCTCAGTGTGTGTGTGTGTGTGTGTGTGTGTGTGTGTGTGTGTGTGTGTGTTTTCACACAACTTTACCTTCCAAGTTGAAACTTGGTCACTACTACAATTTAATTTCAAATGTATTAGGCTACTGTATGTGGCCAGCATTCACAAAACATTATATTACAAATATTAAAATTGCCAAAATATGAGTCATATTTGAAGACGTATGCTTCAGTGATAACAGCTTGTTTAACAAAACATAATTAAATACTTTTTACAATGCTCAACCTGATATGGCTTGTAGGTGAAAATGTAGAGACCTACAGTAAAGGACAGTTTGCAATGAAAAAGACATCCCAGGCTTTTTGCCTACTTGACTGACGTACAACATAACAAATAGGTCTACATAACCAAATCAGTCAGAAGGTCCAATAGGTCATACATCTAGCCTATCATTCAAGAGACAGAGCAAAGACACTGGAACAGTAAATACCATGAGTCAGCAGTCGCTTCTATATTCCAATGGACACACCATTTTCTGACATTCAATTAAATGGTGTGTAGATGATTTGGTGCCTATTTCTAGTCACTCTGTATATGTTTGTACTGTGTTTTTACTGGTATCAATTGTATTTCTACTGTAACTGTTGATTACCTGTCCAGAGACCCCATGTGAAAATTAGCCGCTGGCCAAAACCAGTACTTTTACAGAAATGTTGATTAATGTACATTATCCCTGTAATAATCAAGCTCAATCAATGTGAATGTGTGTAACCTTCACAACAACACAGCTCAAGCAGTGGCATGCCCTCAATGGTAATGTCTGCTGTGATGTGCAGAGAGAGATAATGAGAAAGAGAGAGAGAGAGAGAGAGAGAGAGAGCAGAGAGAAGAGACAGAGAGAGAGACAGAGAGAGAGAGAGAGAGAGAGAGAGAGAGAGAGAGAGAGAGAGAGAGAGAGAGAGAGAGAGATAATGAGAGAGAGAGAGATAACGAGAAAGAGAGAGAGAGAGAGAAAGAGAGCAGAGAGAGAGATAATGAGAGAGAGAGAGATAATGAGAGAGAGAGAGAGAGAGAAAGAGAGCAGAGAGAAGAGACAGAGAGAGAGAGAGAGAGAGAGAGAGATAATGAGAGAGAGAGAGAGCGATAATGAGAGAGAGAGAGAGAGAGAGGGAGTGAGAGAGTGAGAGGGGGGAGAGAGAGAGAGAGGGAGGGAGAGATAATAAGAGAGAGAGAGAGAGAGAGAGAGAGAGAGGGAGGAAGAGAGAGAGAGGGAGGAAGAGAGAGAGAGAGAGAGGGAGGAAGAGAGAGAGAGAGCTGCAAAACACTAAAGCACGCGGGCGGTGTGCGTCACGCGGCTTGAGCCTCCCTCGTGCAACCTCGCCAGAGACTCGTGTTCCTGCCACGTGCATCCTCGGACAGAAGGTTGTGCCACGAGACTGGCTGCCTTCGCCCCGCCCACGAGGACAAGACACCGTCACCGCCCGCACTCTCCCGCTCTCTCACGTTTTTCCCATTCATGCCATACACATTACTCCCTGGCGCTGTCCAAGGTACCGCGTAGGCATATCTAGCTTTTAAATAAACAAAAAAGTAAGGCAGGATAGAGCCCGCCGATCCGTCTGGGCATAATAAAAAAGGGACGATGTATGTTTTTATTTAGGCTTTAGGTGATTAACCTTTTTGCAATATTTGTTACCCCTTTATTATTTCAACCTACTTCGCTTATGTGATAGAAAGTCATATAATGTAGGCCTATATTTTAACAAGATATGACGAAAGGCTATGGACAGATATACAGCAAGGAAGACCCATATCTACATAACCTATTTCTAAATAAAATGCCTGAAAGACCTGACAAAATCGCAGATTCCTAAAGGTTCTTCCAAGAGGAATGAATTAGACTTGTTGGAAATACCATAGCCTATACCATAATGCCCTAAGTGCTTAGGTAACATATCCACTTATTTGCTGCATGTTAACCGTGTCATATGATCATATATGTTAAGATGACTTTGGTTTCGGTGTGTCCCACATTCTGTGACCGAGGGAGCGGTTGAAGGCGGCCGAGATATACAAATAGTCTATTTCCCTTTAGGTAAAAAGTCCCAACAGAAGCGCGCACATGTCAAGCCATGCTGACGTCAGAGACAGTGGGCGTAAACCTAAACCAGATAGGTTGTAAAGGTGTAGCCATATGTGTATGTGTTGGAGGTAGGGGAGGCGTGCAGAAAGGAGGAGTTATGTAATGAGCTTTAGCATAACCGCGGACCAATCACAGCGTCTGAGAGACGAGCGCACTGAAAACAAAACGCACATGCTGGATTTGCCGGTCCATGTGAACATAACTGGGTCTGACACGAATACATCGCAGGGTTGACGGTTAGTATAGCCTACACCTGACACGGACCGACCGTTGTGCGATGACCTAGTTTCCGAACCGAACCTTGACCCGTGAAATGCATGATGTTAAGCGCCTTTGCCTTTCAAAAACCCTTTTCGTTTAGCATTGTAGAAATTATAAAAATAACTTAACCGTCACACTCAGTGCTCTGTAGACAACCTTCTATTATTACAGAGCAGCAGAATAAATCGCGTAGAAGCTATAGGCACTGCTCAGAGGATTACAACATTGTAGGCTACTTTAACAAATTACAAATATTTATTTATTCTGTAGCCTATTGCTACATATCACACACATTTACGGTTTACTCAGAAATTATAACATAATATGCCTATATAGTCTACAGCCAGTCCCAAACGACCGATGAATGCTGATAGACAATATAGGCTACCACTGATATCGGTCGGTCCATGTAGGAAATGTCGGCTAGCCTGTATTCTTATCTTTTCGGAGCGTGGCCAAAACAACGTTGATTCACGTTCACCTGCAGCATTCTGACTGAACCCCGTGTAAAGTGACACCCTAAATGACATGTTCAGACTGCAAATTAAATACATCTCCCATATTACTTTTATGTATGGTCCAGCCTGCACAAGCGTGAGGCGAACTTATTACATTGTGCACCAATTGTTCAGCAATCAATCAAATTATCACTGGGTATCGGCTTTTAACAATAATCATTTTACAATAGGCCTACGCCTAGATAACTCAAACCATATGCCTATAAATAGTTTGTTTACCCATGTTGTTATTGTTGCTTGTGTCCATTGCTGTCATCATCGTGAGTTCTAAAAATGCCATTCGGACATCTTTTTTAATTCCGCAGACCCTCAATCTTAACAGTTAGCCTAAATCCGAAAACAGCTGATCGTTTCTACGAAGTTGATGCTTGAATCTGCCAGATGGTTAATCTCTGTTTAATTACTGAAAATATGTTCTCCATTCCACCATTCTATCTGAGTTTAAGTAGAAGTCAGTGAATTGCTGCAGCAAGTGCTGGTGCAGGAAGCCGATCTCGCTCACTTGCTGTTTCGCGTGTGGGGAAAAAAGGCGTGCCCATTGCACAGTCTATGCTCTCTCCCTCTCTCTCTGGGGGGGGGGGGGGGGGGGGGGGGGGGGGGGGGGGGGGGGGGGGGGGGGGGGGGGGGGGGGGGGGGG
>JAODUK010043338.1:0-20341 GCA_027564635.1 Typhlichthys eigenmanni
TATATTAATTAATTAATTAATTAATTAAATTAAATTAATGAATGCTAGATAAACAGGGTAATTGACTTTCCTAATCATTCATACCCTTTCCTGTTCAATCGGTTGGTTTGGTGACTTAGTATGCAGTGCACAGACGTGATGCGTGCAGTATGTGACTTTGAAACCCACATTGATACTGTTGCAAGAAATGCTTTAAATGTCAGATGTAGGCATCCGCCCATGTTCTTTGCTCTGTCAGCGTTTATTGCAGTGAAGGCTATTTTAGGGCTGGACAATAATTCAATATCAATACATACTGCAATAAAACATTTTTCAATAACAGTGATATGAATTTTAATCTGTTAATCTGTTTTTACATGCCAAACAGTTAGATTAACTCTCTCACCAAACAGAAAATGTAACAAGAAGGCTTAATATTACATATTATATCAGCTTCTTCTGCTGACAGTCAGTCACGTCTTGGGCCAGAACGCTACTGACACCTACTGGCGGACATAAATATAGCCTTCATAAATTATACTAACAGAAAGAATATTACACAGTTGAGAGTTTTGTTTATTTATTTGATGTGATTTCACATTTCTTATTTGTATGGGCTTAAAGGTGAACATTTATTTGCAAATTTTTTAGATCTAAAATATTATAGTTTTATAGATTTCATAAGACTTGGCAAATGCATTTTTTAGATGTTTCTGAGTACTCAGTTGTGAGCGTTCTTAGCAGTTTCTTTGGGGCTCGTATTATTTATATAGATATCAGAATTATATCGACCAAAATTAAGAATTATATTGTGATATACATTTTTTTATAAGGCAACCTACTGTAGAGAGGCTGGAATCACTGGGCAGGAAGTTAGTCTTTTGACAGTATAGTCATCCTTCTGTCTGTCTGTCTGTGGCAGGAACCTGGAACGGTACAACGCGGGTGGCGATTAAGACTCTGAAGACGGGCACCATGTCTCCAGAGGCGTTCCTACAAGAGGCGCAGGTCATGAAGAAGCTGCGGCATGAGAAGCTTGTTCAGCTGTACGCCGTGGTGTCTGAGGAGCCCATCTATATCGTCACGGAATACATGGGACAAGGTCCGCACAGACCGCCCACTCTTTTTAGTAACATTGCTAACACAACACCCTGACTGCTGTTGACATGACGGGCTCTTTTCCATGTGTTGTTAACCCCACAACAGGAAGCTTGCTGGACTTCCTGAAAGGAGACATGGGCAAGATGCTACGGCTCCCTCAGCTGGTGGACATGGCCTCGCAGGTCAGCACTAAGCATTACCGCATGGCACTGTGTATGGTTCTGTTGTTGTAGCGCCTCTGGAACTCCGTATGCATGTAGGGGAGGGGTAGAGAGGGTGTGAGGATAACCACGACTCATCTAAAACTCATCAACCCATCATTCCTCAGTCTAAAACCAAAGCATTGTTTTTGTAATGCTGCTGTCAACCGCATTTATAGAACAGGGTTTCCTTATAATAGCGTCTACTGCTGGCTTGCTATATGGGTGTCACAGCTTTAGAGCCCACATTCAGATGTGTTGTTATATGTGCGGCCAAGTAAACTCTTCAGGAATGTACAGACACTGTTCGACATCTTTCCTTTCTCTCATTCTGTCCTCGATCCTCAGATTGCTTCAGGGATGGCATACGTAGAGAGGATGAACTACGTGCACCGGGACCTGAGGGCTGCTAACATCCTCGTGGGAGACAACCTCGTGTGCAAGGTGGCAGACTTTGGTTTGGCCCGCCTCATAGAGGACAATGAATACACTGCTCGACAGGGTAAGGCCACAGGAGGGTGCTGTCGAGTTTTTTTTCGATCGATGAGGATTTTGTTTCCAGGGCCTCTCCGTTTGTGGTTTAAAACATATTTAGCATAATAAATATATATTTTTATGTCTAAAACAATGTTTGTCACCTACTAATAAAGCTTCTGTAGGTAGGATATGACAGTTACAGCAAGAGCTAGCTAAACAAACAACGAAAGATCCTAAACCAATTTACACTGTAGAGTACATATTCTCACAGAGCATTTGACTCTCTGTTTGCTAATGGATGTCTATGGCATTTCTAACTAATTACACACATAGCTCTAAATTCCAACCTACATCTCCTTTTATGTTGAGGCATGTTTCTGTTTACCGTATTCACATCAATATGTGTCCTCCTCATCAGGGGCAAAGTTTCCAATCAAGTGGACGGCACCAGAAGCTGCTCTCTATGGCCGCTTCACAATTAAGTCTGACGTCTGGTCATTTGGGGTTCTGCTGACTGAACTGGCCACCAAGGGCCGAGTGCCATATCCAGGCAAGGCTAATAAGATCACAAATATACTGCAGCGTGTAGAAGTATTGTATCATCTTTAGTGTGTGCACAGTATTTGATAAGATAAAGGCTGCTGGGGATTGGGCTTACATGTTGCTAACATTTGCTAACATGACGGCTAACCAAGAAAATGCTTAGCTAACATGTTGCTGACATTCGCTAACGTGACGGCTAACCAGGCATGGTGAACCGGGAGGTGCTGGACCAGGTGGACCGTGGCTACAGGATGCCGTGCCCGGCCGAGTGTCCCGAATCCATGCATGAGCTGATGCTCACCTGCTGGAGGAAGGAGCCAGAGGAGAGGCCCACGTTCGAGTACCTCCAGGGCTTCCTGGAAGACTACTTCACCTCCACAGAGCCGCAGTACCAGCCAGGAGATAACCTGTAACTGGTGTGTGTGTGTGTGTGTGTGCGCGTGCATGTATATGTGTTAGTGTACAGAGGTACAGCATGAATGAATGGGAGTGTACTACACCCATGACTCTATCAGTGACTATATCAGCCTCTGGCATGTGGGACCGCCAAAGTAACATTTGACCAATCACCTACATACAGTACATTCAGAGCCTGCCTCATTCTGTCATTGTTGTTATTGGCATACTGTACTCTTCCATGTGCTCTGACGTGTATTTTTGAAACAGGACTAATATATTATTATTTTGTATTTGTTATATCGGCGTTCAGAGAGCTTTCTCTTCTCTAGCTTGTCAATAAACGGACTGTGCAGCCAAGGACTCGTCCTTGTGTTTGTACCTTGATGACTCATGTCCTCCATTGCATTCCCTACACTGTGCTAATTCATGAATGAACGTATAATGAGTCAGGATCAGTACTGTCACTAATACCATAGAGTCCAGGAGCGGCTCCTCCGACCAATCATGTCCTGCTGAAAGCACACATTCAGAATACGGCACTCCTATGATCTGAATATTCCGGAATTCGACCACAGACCGTCTGCTTGAGAAAGCCTTTGAGAGCTTATTTGTCAGGATATCTGACTTGGATCAACTGGAATATCTTTAGATGAAGTATTACATATTTGCTTTGCAACACTGTATGGCGTTGAGGTTATTGTCCTGACGGACTGTGCACAGGCTCAATAATTCAGGACTGGAACCGGCAAACGATACAACAAACATTATTGTGACTGTCTTCTCTTGAAAAGAAATGCCTACTGATCACTAATGCTTCCTCAGGACGGAGAGCTTCAGATCTCCTGCAATGTACATGTTTTTTTTTTTTTGGTGCCAATGAATATTTTGTACTCTTCTACTGTGTAAAGGTGTATTTTTACTACTCTAAACTTTTTTTTTTTTTTTTTACCTTAAAGTTTGCGTTAGGTGAGGTCCGGACGAGCCATGCAATTCTGTTCACAATATTCCCACTGTTTTGCATGTACACTCATAACCATGGGTTATTAATGTATCTTGAACGTGTTGTTTTTCAAGCAGTCAGATTAGAATCATGTTCATTTACACATCTGCAGTCAGTCTTGACCTTCATACATGCTAATGAAAACTCTTCTGAGATCTTTAGTGCAGATTAAGCGCAATCATACACTGGAGCTTTTATTGTGTTTTAAGTGGAATGCTAGTTCCCTAGTGTGACAAACTGATTGCAAAGCCTTCCCACATGTATACTGAATTGGCATTTTTAAGTGAATTGTAAATAACATTATTGCTAATATTTTGTTATAGATCATAGTTATAAATTATTCCTTTTTGAAATACCATGATCCTGCGTTCTACATCATTGTGCTGTCGCTGTTATGTCCTTAAACATGTTATTTAGTTATTGGATAAGTAGGAACAAATAATATACTGTAGCTATATTAAAAACACAACATTTTCAATGTGTTGTTTTGTGGAAATTTGTTTCTAGTAAATTTGGCTTTGTTGTATACAGCAGTGACTTAACATCACTTCACTTGTAACTTATTAGTTCTTGCAGTAAAATGCAAACAACAAATGAGTACATTTTAAAATGTATACTCTTAGATTATAATCTGGGCAATTCCAGACATAAAGTGTACCTTTTTTTTTATTTTTTTAAGTGTGTATTATTTTAGCAGGTGGTAAATGGTGTGTTAATTGAGTATAGCTCAGCAATGTTATGTGTTAAACTGACACTTTGACATACAGTACTTTGTATGGTGGTTCAGCAGCATCCAATATGTGATTCTTGGTATGATTCGGTCCATTCTTATTCAGTAAGACTATGACCACCTTGTTAAGTCGAATTTTTGAACTGTTCACACGGGTTATGCCATAAAGAAATAGACAAGTCAATGGTCTTGTCCACTTTATTATGACCCATAGTATATCTCAGACTGAAAGATAATATAAGAGAAAGAATGGACAAGGGTCAAACTTTCCATATATTCAGCTTTCTACACAAGCAAAGGGCATATTTCCTGCGTAGTTTGATTCTCATTTTCTTGATCTATGCAGTTATTTTTTAATAATATGTGATATTCTTTTCTAATGAGGATGAAATAATTTTCATATAGTTACAAAATTGTTTAAATTCTACTGTATATTGTTCAAAATTCAAAGGAGACTTGAATAAAATGTTTATGCCAACTGTACATAGTTTGCTACACTATTGTTTTTGGTTTCTTTTGCTATACCATATACACTATGGGGGGTCTGTGGCTGGAGTTAGCCACAGACCTCAGCATGTTCTGGTGTGAACAAACTGAAAGACAGAAGAATACATGTATGCCTACAGTAGCCTATGTGAGAAACGATTACGGCAATGCATGCAAGTCTTGTTATTCTCATGCATTCCACTAATTTGCTGTTTCTGCTCCATTTGTTTATGAAATATATAGTTATTTTAGTTTAAACATATGTAAAATCTTGCCAATGTATATTTTGCCAAGATAATGAAAGGGAATATAACAATGTTGAAAGACTAAATAATAAAAGTCATAAATATGTTTAAACCATATGGGATGAAGAGTGAATTTACTTCATACACAATTTAGGTTTTGTTTGCAGAAATGTATGAATTACTCCTACAACCTACCTATGTTTTTATTTTTAATTTGCACTGTTGTATACGCCACTAGATGTCAGTATAAACTAAGAAAAACACATCTCTGGGTTTCATTGTATCTTCAAAGGGCGCTAGAGTAGTTTTATCTGAGTGCCATAATCTCAAAGGGAAATAATAAAGATAATCTATATATAAAGTTAACATAAACATCACAATCAGAACATATACATATCTTTACAAGTTTTTTTGCGAGTGAGCTCTTGATGTTACATTCCCTGACATAAAAAAAAATGTTATTTACGTGCTTGTTAAGTGCACACGCAGTATTTGCAGACGCAAATATGGGTTTTAATCAGGTTGAAAAATGCTTACATTTGGGCAATGATTTTTACATTGATAGCCGAGAGGATTGGCGATCCAGACATGTATAATAAAGGCAATCAGATGTATTTTAACAAATGGGCTTAAGATAGATGTTCTAGCATGTTTTATCAAAATATCTCCAATCATTGTTTGTGTTTTCCCCATAAATCTCTGCGATCACAACCTTTCCTTCGTGTTTGTTTGTGTGCATTATGAAAATCTAATGCATTTTTTAAACCAACACATTCATAATTGTTCATTAATTGTTAATAGCTGTTTAATTATCGTGTTGTTTCAGTTATAATCTAATGTTTTTATGACAATAGTCTACGTGTTAGGCTAAGGTTTGTGTTAGTATTTTTTTAGCATTCGTAATAGCACCTGGCACATTCAGCGTCATTCTTTCCTACTAGATAATTTACAACGTCCCATCATTAAAGCCTATTGAAGACTGCATAGTTTTACAAGCAGACTACAAACCTCCATGGGTGTCTACCGAAGTGTGATTATATTCAGACAGTGACATTGAGATAAAGGTTACACTTTTCACATATCAGTCTGCAGTGAAGTTTTATACAGTGTGTGCATCTGTAGAATAAATCATTATTATTAATTCATACATTAATCGATTTTGACATTAATTCTGGTATCAGACAGCATAATGCATAGAACATGTCTGTTAGCCTTAATAGATCATGCGCAGAGTGAGAATTATGCTGCTATACCAAAACCGAAATGCACATAGTTTTATAGTAATGCTTTGTGACTCCCATAAAGTGTTTGTCAGTCGTTCTGCGCAGAGGAGGCAGGGATACAGTAACAAGTGTTTGTGTACGTGTAATAGTATTTCTTTTGTCCTTGAGTTTGCACAGTAGGCAGCCACAGTATATGGCACTGCAACTTTAGTTTGAGTAAGTGTGTCTTATCTATTTATATGATCTATCTATGCAGGCATAGATAAAACAAATTCACTCAAACAAACGTAAGCCTAGACTGTAGATAATTAATAAAGTATTTTACATTCATCGTGAAAATGTGGCGTGTACTCTTTTCAATTAGGATAGCACACTATTTAGTATTTACAGTATTTCTCTCAAGTCCAACGCCAAAACAGTAGGATGATATCAGGTAATTTTGGACATCAGGCATAATGGGACAAATAAGATTTTACATCATGGACTCTTTAAATATTAGCAGCCAATAACCAAGCTGTTAGCTTCAAATGTTCTTTACCTGAATAAGAAATGTGTATTGGTCTCAGATAACTACCTCTCCGGGAACCATCATATTATCATGATGGAGAGATTTGCACCCGTGAATGAACCTGCAACACGGTAGCCCAGTGGATAGCACTGTGGCCTCACAGCAAGAAGGTCCAGGATTCAAACCCCAGTTGACCGGGCCTTTCTGTGTGGAGTTTGCATGTTCTCCCCGTGTCTGTGTGGGTTTCCTCCAGGTTCCTGCACTATCAAAAACATGTCAGGTTCCCACTCCAGTCAGTGCTGTTGACCAGACACTGGCCTCAATCTGGAGTCTGTCCACAGGTGCTGCCCACTGCTCCCTTGAGGGATGGGTTAAATGCAGAGAATGAATTTCCCCTAGGGGATTAATAAATTATATCTTAATCTTAAAAACCTGAGGCTGTGGTCAAGAGGCAGTAACCCTGGAACATCGTGATGGACACTGGTAGTCAGGGAAGCCGTCCGACTGAAGAAGGAGGCCATTCAGGATATATTGTCCCAGAAGTCTCCGGAGGTGGTCGCAAGGTACAGACTGGCCCGAAGGTCTGCAGCATCTGTCGTAGCAGAAGCAAAGTAGCGAGTTTGGGAGAAGTTCGGAGAAAGACTTTCAGTCGGCACAAAAGTGTTTCTGGAAAACCATCCGCCACCTCAGGAGGGGGAAGCAGGGAACCATCCAAGCGGTGTACAGCAAGGATGGGACACTGTCGAACTCAACTGAGGAGGTAATTGGGCGGTGGAAGGAACACTTACACTGAATCTGACTGAATCTATGGTAGAGACAGAGCTGGAGGCTGATGGGGGATCATCGTCAATTTCCCTGGGGGAGGTCACTGAGGTAGTCAAATGCCTGGTCAATCCACAGTGGCAAAGCCTCAGGGATTGATGAGATCCATCCAGAAATGCTAAAAGCTTTGGATGTGGAGGGGATGTCTTGGATGACACGCCTATTCAACATCGCGTCGAGGACAGTACCAATGGAATGGCAGACTGGAGTGGTGGTTCCTCTTCAAAAAAGAGTGGGCCAACTACAGGGGTATCACACTACTCAGCCGCCCTGGTAAAGTCTACTCCAAGGTGCTGGAGAGGAGGGTTCGGCCGATTGTCGAACCTCAGATTGAAGAACAACAATGCGGATTCCGTCCTGGTCGTGGAACAACAGACCAGATATTTACTCTTGCAAGGATCCTGGAGGGGGCCTGGGAGTATGCTCTTCTGGTCTTCAAGTGTTTTGGGGATCTGGAGAAGGCCTATGACTGTGTCCTCCGGGAGATACTGTGGGAGGTGCTGCAAGAGTATGGGGTGAGGGGGTCCCATTTAAGGGCAATCCAATCCAAAGTATGTCCAAAGCGAGAGCTGTGTACAGATTCTCGGCAGTAAGTCAGACTCCTTTCAGGTGGGGATGGTCTCCGCCAGAGCTGCGCATTATCACCAATCCTGTTTGTGATATTCATGGACAGGATATTGAGGTGTAGTCGTGGTGGAGAGGGGTTGTGGTTCGGTAGCCTGGGGATCTCATCGCTGCTTTTTGCAGATGATGTGGTCCTGATGGCATCATCAATCTGTGACCTTCAGCACTTACTGGATCGGTTTGCAGCCAAGGCCATGGTTCTCAGAAGGAAAGTGATGGAGTGCCTACTCCGGGTAGGGAATGAGTCCTTACCCCAAGTGAAGGAGTTCAACTACCTCGTGAGTGAGGGGACATTGGAGCGGGAGATTGGCCAGAGAATCGGAGCAGCGGGAGCGGTATTGCAATCGCTTTACCGCACCGTTGTGACAAAAAGAGGGCTGAGTCAGAAGGCAAAGCTCTCGATCTACCGGGCAATTTTTGTTCCTCCCTCACCTATGGTCATGAAGGGTGGGTCATGATTGAAAAAACTAGATCACTGGTACAAGCAGCCGAAAAGGGTTTTCTCAGGAAGGTGGCTGTCGTCTCCCTTAGAGATAGGGTGAGAAGCTCAGCCATCCGTGAGGAACTCAGAGTAGAGCCGCTGATCCTTTGTGTCGAAAGGAGCCAATTGAGGTGGTACGGGCATCCCCCTGTGCGCCTCGGGAGATGTTCCAGGCACGTCCAGCTGGGAGGAGGCCTCGGGAAAGACTCAGGACTAGGTGGAGAGATTATATCTCCACGTTGGCCTTGGGAACGTCTCGGGACCCCCAGTCAGAGCTGGTTAATGTGGCTCGGGAAAGGAACGTTTGGGCTCCCTTACTGTAGCTGCTGCCCCGTGACCCAACTCCGTATAAATGGGTGAGGATAGATGGATGGATGGATAAGATAACTAGGATGGGCTGAACAAAAAAACAACTAGTCCCAGAACTCACAGGGTTTAGCATGTGGCATGCTGATTTCCCCTTTTTGTAATAAGAGTATTGCAGTTAAAGCAGAAAGGGTGTAACAACAACTGTTAATTTAATTAACAGTTTGATTCATAATATATAATCCAATTTTACTTGATGAACTGGAAGTATATGGTTCTTGATGTGTTTGAAGATCAAAAGCTTCTAAATTATTTTATTTATTTATTATTTATTTGTGGAAATATAACAGAGATCCATAATGATACAAATAAACTGTCAACATTTTACATGTTTTACATTTTACAGTTTTTATCAAATTATTAATAGAAATTAATTTCTCACGACCTACACGCTTGGGATGATATATTTAAACACATCAAGAACCATATACTTCATTCCGTCTCAAGTTTTTATGGTAGAGTCACGTGTATTGTCGCGGCGTTACAAGGAACTCCCGGAAGAGAAGAGAAAACTACGTGCGCTCTGCACATTATTTCTACCAGAGAAAGAGCGAGTGAACGGAATTAGAGAACTTGCAACCTCAAAGTGGTGATATGGACAAGACAACTTTCACGACAGTAAGGTCTCACATAATGACGTCAATATAGTTAAGGTAACAGTTTGAGTTATTGTTATACTTTTCATTCAAAAAGTGGGTAAATTAATTTGCGTATTGGACTATAGGCTTAGGCTATTACTACTATTATTCATTGTATGATCCTCCACTTGTGTAGATTCCATCTTTTGTTACGTGGTTGGTCTACATACATTGTTTTTGTATTTGTTTAGTTTGAATTATTATTTATATTTTGCCAAAATATAGTAGCCTACGATCTGAAAGTTTACGCACTTGTCTTACTAATATGTTACCTCAAGTTTCAGTCGTTGGTTCAGCGTCACTCTTTCCTGTTGTTGATACTGTAGGCAACTCTGTAAAAACTTGTACTATAGCCTAAGATTTGCAAGCTGCTTGCAACACGTTTGTGTTTTAACCAGAAGAAAACCGCAAGGTAAATTGTTTCTCCTTAAGTGTGATAACATTGCAAAGCTAAAGCTGACACAGCGCAAACTACAGTACATCTTTATAGTCTACTTCAGAAACATCAATGCCTGCATGACAAGTGACCTGTGATATGGCTACAGGCAGTCTACGGTTCACTCTGCCTATTCGTTCTTTGCCTTGCATACATACATGTTGAGCCTATATTTGAAATTCTAATGGTGATTACATTTGACACGTTATCCCGTCCATGTAACTAAACTATTTGACCTGTTTCAGTAGAAAGACAAAAACGCTGTAGGGAACTATAGAAGGATCAGCTCAAGCTTGAAACATCTGAAACAAGTCAAAGCAAGTTAGTCCAACTTGTTGTAGGATAATCCAGATCTCAAACTAAATGTATATATTCTCCAGGACATCAATTTAAAACCAAAACAATGTAATTCTGAAAGTAACCTGAGAACGTGTACTCAGAGTGAGATGTCCTCTGTCACGTTAGAACATGTTTTTAAGCAAGAATGCGTTCATGTCAGATTACAATGGCAATCTGGTTCTAGTCTGCGGTCTATGTGAGTTATGTTTTACACAGGATCTGTGTGAGGATTTACACAGGGAAGCAAGCTACTGTATACTGTAGACTAAAGGGTTTTACAACTAGTTAACTATGGTCCTAACTTTGAAGTTTCCATGACACTGCTGGGGTCTTGGCCCTCCTACTGAAACTAATGAGCCACAATACAACACCTGGGGCACCATTTGAGAGTGACACATCATTTGTGGTTGAACTGGGCTATAAAGAGTAGCAGTAAATATATATCGTCAACAGATGGCACATTGTGCAACTTTGAGGCGTATCTGACTCAAACCAGGTGACCAGGAAGTCTCCTCTACTTTTAAACTCTGGGCTGTAATTATAATGGGGGATTTCCATAAGCCCCTGCAACTTGGACAATTAGTCACCCAAAGACATAACGTTATTTTAAACGACTTCCAAGTTTAGTTGCTTCCACGTGAGATTTATCATATCCTTCTTTCACAGCTGACAATTGAAGACAGTCTAATCAAAGTAAGAAAACCAGATTGCTGCCAGTCTTCAGCATGGCAAACCAGGACCTTACCAACGCTTCCCACACTGTGTTCGATCTCTTTGTCCAAGCCCAGAGCTGTAAGGATGTGCAGCAGCACTTTGCTGAGCTCTGCAGGCAACTGAAGGTCGACACCAAAGACTTCACAAGCTTCTACACCAAGCTGAAAGAACGGCTTAACTACTGGAAGGCCAAAGCCTTGTGGGTTAAACTTGATAAGAGAGCTTCCCATCCCGATTACCAGCAGGGCAAAGTCTGTGCC
Organism: Typhlichthys eigenmanni; assembly: GCA_027564635.1. Lineage (NCBI taxonomy): Eukaryota > Metazoa > Chordata > Actinopteri > Percopsiformes > Amblyopsidae > Typhlichthys > Typhlichthys eigenmanni. The sequence goes on from JAODUK010043338.1 coordinate 11,572, forward strand.
CAAAACAAGGCATGTGCAAGCATGACATTCTAGTTGTGGTGATATATTTTTTTTCATAGTGTGATGAAACATTTTAACTCGAGGCTCATGGGATGCGAATTCCTAAATGACTACATCAGTTCCCATAATTACAAGACAAAGTAATCTCCTCTTCTATGTATTGAATAAAACTGTTGTACACTCTATGAGTTGGCCTCTCTTATAGCTAGCTGTCCTGCTGTTCCTATCTCATGTTCTTCTTCAGTGTCTTGTGTTGGGTGCCGGGCCATGTGGACTAAGGACAGCTATAGAACTGGCCCTGCTGGGAGCTCAGGTGGTCCTGCTAGAAAGAAGAGACTCCTTTTCCCGGAACAATGTTCTCCACCTGTGGCCGTACACCATCTGGGACCTCCGCGGACTTTCAGCTAAGAAATTCTATGGCAAATTCTGCTCTGGGTCCCTGGATCACATAAGTAAGTTATTAGCAGGGTTCCCAATTTCCTCTGATCATGGAATATCTGGAATATCATGGAATTTTTGTCTATTCCAGACATGAAAAGTCGGGGAATTTTAGAGTTCTTTGGGTTGAATCATGTAATATAAGGTTATTTTATTTGCAGCAAGTTTACATTTTAGTTGCCATTCTTCAATATTACGCTGACATGAATAAGCGCCACAGTGAGCCACATGCACGTTTAAAAACAAAAAAAAGTTATTTGACTCAGTAGGAATAAAACGGATAAATATTTATCTACATGATAATTTGAAACCAATACCTGATAGACTTACTGCATTATATTTTGTGACTCTAACCCACCTGGATATTTATTGTGTTTTCTTTTACATGAAGATATGTTCAACCATATATGATGGATACATTGCACCAAGCACATTGATGCTTTAAAACTGACCAGAATGCAGAATGTTTACGTGCCTGGTACTTTTGAAAAAGATCACTTTCAGTTGTCCTATTGCCATTGTCTGTTTTTTTTTTTACACAGGCACAACTTTAGTGGCCTGTATTTTTGTTCAGTATACAGTAGGTCAATGAAATTCAGATTATATCTTTTTTTTGTAAGTGAAAGTCATGGAATTTGACACCTGGCACTTTTTGTGTAATGTATTTTCCAGAACTTCTGGTTCAGCGTGCTTGTCATGCTACAGTACTGTATCATATCACATCACTTTTGCTTTCTCTTCTTCCTGTAAACTTCATGGTTGGTGAATGAATCGCAGGCATCCGGCAGCTGCAGTTGATCCTGTTAAAGGTGTGTCTTCTTCTTGGTGTGGAGGTGCACACAGGTGTGGAGTTCCAGGGCTTGATTGAGCCCTCGGGAGACAAAGGTATGTCATGTTAGAATTTCTATGTGAACTGTGTTGGTTCATTTTTTACTTTCCCTATATAAAATACTTTCAGGCGATCATACGAGGTCCCAGGCCATATGAAATCTAATTATTGTTTCATCCTTCTCTCAGGATGGACAGCCAAGCTGCATCCCGGGACTCATCCCGCAGCAAAGTTCCAGTTTGATGCGTTCATCTCTGCTGGAGGAGGGAGGTTTGTCCCTGATGGTGAGAGACCTGCACACTTTGATGTGTCTCATGGAAGCAGCCATTGAAGGAACACTTTGCTTTTAACGCAGAATGTATGGCAACCACTTCTGGTCACAAGTTGTACTGTAACTGCAATCTTATTATAACAGTGTATGCTATGCAGTGCTCATGTGTGCTGTTGCATTGCACACTACACTACCTTCCTCCTACATTTATTGTCAAAGATGGCAGACATTTCACGCTTGCCGTTCTCTTTAGGCTTCAAGCACAAGGAGCTGAGGGGAAAGCTGGCTATCGGTATTACAGCCAACTTCATCAACAAACGCACAGCGGCTGACGTCCAGGTAGCTGAGATCAGTGGTGTGGCACGGATCTACAACCAGAAGTTCTTCCAGGACCTACTCACCGAAACAGGCAGGATTTAATATCACATTTTAACCATGGGGCAAAATAGAACCTTTCAGATTTGAATACTCAAAAAGAATTTGTAGCAAAAAATGGACCATTCTCTATTTTTTTTTTGTTGCTATTATTTATTTAAGATAATACATACCTGGTTTATGTATGTAATTATTGCATTGTTCAACCCTTAACTAGATTTCAAAGATAATATCTGCTAACATAGTAAAACTAAATGATGCCAATTTCTTACAAGCTGCCACCTGAGCATGTGAAAACATTTCATAGAACAAAACAAATATTACACCTACACTTTAATTATTAGGAAAATATATAAATGCAATGCAAACATTTGTCCTTTGTGTAACGCACACCCTCTTTTTACTAGGTATTGATCTGGAGAATATTGTCTACTATAAAGACGACACGCACTACTTTGTCATGACTGCCAAGAAGAAAAGTCTACTAAAATGTGGGGTCATTAAGCAGGTGAGAGGGGATAAAGTATCACATTTATTGCTAACGGCAATCTCTGAACAGAACAAGATAAACGCAATATAGTCTCTAAATCAACCGTGTGTTATTTCACTGCCTCCTAATGGAGTACTGGACCAAACCAAGGACGTAGTGTATCTCCAAATGGCATTCAATGAGTATTCCCTCCTCCTGTCTGTATCTACAGGACTATAGCAATGCGGACGAGTTGCTGGCTGTCCAAAACACGGACCGGGAGGCCTTGCGGCGCTACGCCCTCGATGCAGCCCAGTTCTCCACAGGCCACAAACTGCCCAACCTGGAATTTGCAAAGAACCACGCAGGGAAGCCGGATGTGGCCATGTTTGACTTCACATGCATGTACCGTGCTGAGAACGCCTCCATGGTGAAGGAGAGGAAGGGCAAGAAACTGCTGATGGCACTCGTTGGGGACTGCCTAGTGGAGGTAGGGAGACATGGAGCAACACTGGTGGTTAGCACTGTGGCCTCACAGCAAGAAAGTTCCGGGTTCCAACCCCGGTCGTCCACTCTCTCCAGTTAGTGCCAGCAGCACTGAGCTCTACCTGAAGATGGTCCCCGGGCGCTGCACACTGCTCCTTTGAGGGATGGGTCAAGAACACGTGTATGTGTATGTGACCATCAAAAATCACCTTTACCTTTATGGTGTAGGGTGATGTGTGGGGGAGGAGTAGAGGGGAGTGGCTCAGCTCAGTGCTCTGCTGTGGGAAGCATATGAACTTTTGCACTTAGTGATAAAGCAAAACAAACCGGTTTGAGCCACAGCCGCCATTTCCAAATTGGAAAGACAAAAAAAGTGTGTATTTAATCTCTCAAGACGTGATAGTGACCTTAAGATAAATTAATATTTGGTAGGTAACCTGCTTAACCTAGAAAGTCAAAATGTTGCACAGGGTTTTTCAGTCACTATGCAAGAATGTTTAGTTTTTACTTTGACTGTTTGTTACTGTTTTCTCTAAGTCTAATGTGTTTGTTTTCCCCCAGCCTTTCTGGCCTTTAGGGACAGGAATAGCTCGGGGGTTTCTGTCATCCTTTGACACCGCATGGATGGTGAGGAGTTGGGGCATGGGAGTTCCACATATCAAGGTTCTGTCTGAGCGGTGAGTTTTCTTGTTAGAATTATCTTAATCAGGTACAAAAGATATTTGTCATTTAAGTTTGGTATATGGATATAATGACAGCTCTTTTTCTTAGAACATTCATATATTTGGCACATCTTCCATTACTGGTACTACAGATTTTTGATTAAAATATGCACTTGCCAAATAATATACAATTCCCTAAGATTTTCTAGTTTAAAGGTAATTTAAATGCCATTTAATTGGTGTTTTGTGACAGTATGTCTCGGTTAATTGAACTAAGTTTGTAAGTATTCTTAGATCTCAGAAGGTTTCAACATTGGATTGACAAAGTCCTGTTGCGCAGTTTAAAGGGAAGGTTCCACCATAAAACAACACATTGATAATACACTTCTTATTTGGGTAACAGTTTCCTAGAATATACTGACGTTTCAAAGTTGGAATTCCAGATTTTAGTATTTAAATATTTTGGTATATGAACTGTTATGAAATGGGCCATTTTGTAAAGTTGGTTTGTTTGTTAATTTGTTTATTTATTTTTACGTTTAATTTAAATCATTTTGAATTACTGTGGGTGTACTTTTTCACTCCACAGAGAAAGTGTCTATCAGCTTTTATCCCAGACAACTCCAGAAAACACCAGCAAAAACTACACCGGCTACAGCATTGACCCCTCAACACGATACGTGACCATCAACCTCTCCTCCATAAAGCCCAACCAGGTTTATTACCCTTTACCCAACAGAACTTCTAAAAATATATATATTATGTTCAAGAATTAGCCAAGAGACGTACAGTATTATAAAATTGAGGATTCTACGTCACTGTAATCACTGTTCCCATAGCAACAAACGCTGTGGGGGAAAGGCGCTACCTCATCACTTTTGTCTGCTAACAACATGCTTAAACATGCATAAAAGCTGTTGTGTGATGGATGCACTATAAACTATGTAAAGGACCCAGAAGTTGTTACAAGCGGTTGGACTTAAATATGAGCGTTTAAGGAGACTAAAGTGGATACACTCCATCTATATGGGCTGTTGCCGAGGAGGCACCTTCATTCAATACAAAGTTAATGGAAGACCATTTGTTTGGCCGCCAGTATGGCGGTGGTGCCAAAATCACATGAGCTGTTTCGTCAGCTCAGAATCCTCAATAGCAGTATTAGTCATGGCTACATAATCATAATCATTACCCATGACTAACCTGATTTGCTATGGCATTGTCAGATGTACGTATGTAATTGTGTGTGTGTTTTCTCTTAGGTAAAGCATCTGTATGATTATTCCGATAATACAAACGTGTCAAGCAATAAGCAGAAGTCTCCCATGCGCCAAGGTCAGCTCATGTTCATTGGCCGTAATGTTTTCCGTACACACTGCTGCTCAGAACCAGTGTTTAGCCAACATCCACAGAAGATGACCCTGCCCACCATATCAATTCATGTTGTGCAAACAGCAGCGGTCTGCTGTAAAAACCCTGACACATGGTGTGTTGGCCTCCACAGAGTTGGTGGGCGGCGTTCGTGAGCTCCTCAGCTGGTGTCAGAAGCACACGGCGGGCTACGGCGCCGTGAAGGATCTGACGGAGTCCTGGAGGTCTGGCATGGCATTGTGCACCCTGATCCACCGCTTCAGACCAGATCTGCTGTGAGTCAGGCCTTCAACCTGCACACCCACTGTACACCACACTGGCTACACAGCAGTGTGGCCTGCTGCACACTTGGGTGTTACGCCTTTGTTTTCAATTGAGCTTTTGCAAGCAGGTTACATAATGACTTAACAATGGGTACAATTAACAAGTATTACAAGGAGCAGATGCTGTTAGTCAAACACACAGACCACTAGGCTATACTGCCTCTGCTCATAACATCTACATGTCTACCCATATTAAACGGCAGATAAACCGTACTGCCATGTATTTCTGGTATTTACAAAGATGACTACACGTGACTTGGAATATTTAGTTTAGCGCTGTGCTGGGGCTGGAAATTAGATGTTTGCCCTTTCCTTCCTATGCCGACACAGTGACTTGTCGACGCTGGATGAAGCCAACGGTGTGCACAACAACCAGCTGGCCTTCGGCATCCTGCAGCGAGAGCTGGGCGTCTCGCCTGTCATGACAGCTAGTGACATGTTCAACAGTGGGCAAATAGACAAGCTGTCCATGGTGCTTTACCTCACGCAGGTCCGTGACATCTTCAGCAAACCAGACAAAGGTAAATATAGAGTCACTAGTGTTTAATTGCAGATGCATTATTAACTAGACAAGAGGCAGTAGTTTGTCCTTGCTGTATATTTACCTGGTGTATGAAATGTATGCATGAGAATTGTGTTTAATTTTAAGGTGAGTACCTGGGATTACATTTTCAGTTGTTTGTTTCTAAAAATAGCTGAGCTCTAATTAATTCCTGAAGATGGTCTTTTGAAGGCAGCAATAATGGCTTACATAATTTGGTTGCTTAGACACTGCATTGCCATCACCTATTTCTAAAAGGGTCAGGCACATTTGTCCGCACGCCGAACAGTGTCTGGGTGTTTAGCTCTCAAATTGGCGCTGGCCCTTTAAGAGCATCTTTCCCAGAATTCCCTTGGCTTTAGTGGGGCTAGCGCTGTGCTCAGAGAGCCAGCCCAGCTATTTGCTGTGCTGCTCTCCTGCACTAAGCCAAGCACGGCAGACATGGCAGAGATGAGGACAAGGCTTATGGGTGGGGACTAGCTTCCCTTATCAAGACTGTACTTCTTCCTGGCTTCCTCTCAGAGCAGGTATTTCTGCAGTCTGCCAGATGTCTGGGTTTAGCCAGTGTGACTGTGAGTCCAGGGTGTTGCAGTTGTACAGTGTACGCTGAAGTGTGTGTGTGTGTGTGTGACGTCTACTGCCGCACAGCCTGGCAGATGTGCAGGCAGGAGGGAGCTGTAAGCTTCTCTGGGAAGTGACAGAGTACACTGTGGCAGTCAGTGGGTGCTTTCTATTGGTGCTGTTGACCAGTGTTGAGTGTTTCTGATGACAGGCAAGGTAACTGACACCAGAGGGTGAGATGGGCATATTTCATACCTGGGTAACTATAGCCTGTGTGTGTGTCCACCTCTGTGCATGCTATAGACCCTGAGGGTTTCCTGACCCTGGGCAAACCTGTGTCTCTTTCACGGACACAGTCAGCCATCCACTTCCTTAGCAAGCTGAAGCACAACTCGCTGCAGAGACGCAAGGTAAGCCACAGCACTTGATAAGGATGTTGTCAAACAGTTAGCTTGCAGCGATTAGCCTCTCGTGTTATGTTGAGTTCACTTTGACATTGTAAGGCGTATCTTTGCTTGCCCTAAAATAACATTTAGCGTGTGTGCGTGTGTGTGTATTTTCCATAACATCAGTGTTTTTGGTTCTACAGGAAAAGCTGGCATCCCTGAAGGCACTAAAACAAGCCAAGAGTATGGAAGATAACAATGTGAGCGAGCAGTGCATAAACATGACACATTTCTTTAAACAAATCTGAAGTATACCATAAATACATGATTTAGTTCAGCGTCTCTTCTGGTTTTCTCCAAACAGCCGGCAGCTCCTCCCGTGGCCCCACAGGCTCTTCCCCAGGCTCTTCCCCAGGCTCTTCCCCAGGCTCTTCCCCAGGCTCCTATTGCTGTCGCTCCTCAGGAGGCTGTGCCTGATGTGGGGCCCCCTACAGGTAGCAGTGAGGAATGCTACTTCTGTAATGGCAAGGTGTACGTGATGGAGCGCATCAGCGCCGAGGGGAAGTTCTTCCACCGCAGTTGTTTCACCTGCCATCGCTGTGGGATCACACTCAGACTGGGAGGTTACGCCTTCGACCAGAGCACAGGTGAGCCCCTGTCCAGGGAACATCCTAGAAAGCACACATAACGTAAAGCAAGCAGTGGCAAGTGCTCGTTTGCTACTATTGACAGCACAAACTGAACCAAAATGTGCATGGTCTACTGATAATATGGTTTTTCTGAAACTAGTGGACCACAGCAGTTTATAGAGCATAGAAATCCAAAAATATCTTGAAATGGTTGGTTGTCAGAATGGGACGCCATTGTTTTTATTCACACATTTGTGGCTAGTTGATATTTCACCTTAAGTGCCAGGTCAGGTCAAGGCAATATCCTTCTCCCTCTCATTTGTAATCACTCTTCAGAGATTCACATAAAAATGGTATGTTAAGAAAAGGTCTGTTTACATTTGATTTAGAGAAATGATATTTCCCACATGCTCTATTTTTAGCCAGCATAGGGTAATTAACACCAAATTCCTGCTTGGAACAGCCTTTGTACCTGTGGTACTTCATCTTCTCTGAAGACGGGGATTAAATGGGGCAGCCTAGTCTTTTATTTATATGGGTTTTTAATAATTTGTAACACAACCTTGTTTGAAACGTGAAAGCAAGCCAAGAAAATATATATTTTTGGCCAAGTGTATTTCTATCCTTAATGATATTACAGTATGGGAGGGCTGCGCAGGCCCACATTTTACATGGAAACAAACAAACATATATTTTGTGGAGCGGTCTTCTCTGACTATCAGGCCCGTCATCATCATTTTCCTGTTTCCTCAGGGAGGTTCTACTGTGAGCAGCACTCAGAATACCTGTGCCTGGACAATGGAAGCCACACACTGGGGACAGTGGTGGGTGACGCATGTTAAACTCATGTTGACTAACGAATCCTTTCAGTTTATTGTGCTTATAACGCCCAGCCTGCTGTGGCATGACGCCAGATCCTTTTGGTGCATGGTACAGTGGCCTGTGAGGCTTTTAAGCATAACAGCAAACACTGGGTTAATGATAATATGCAGTCTATGGGCCCTATTTGAACTAGGTGCATGGTCTAAAGCGCAAGGCGCACGCTGCATTCAGGGCGTGTCCAAATCCACTAAGATATTTTAACAGCTATTGTGCATGGTTCGAAAGGGTTGGACTGACACTCCTCATTATTCATGGTGTTTTTTGGCGTAACATACGATAAACCAATCAGTGACATCTCCCATTCCCTTTAAAATGTCAGGCGTGCTTGAACCCTGCGTTGTTTGTGAAAGCGCTGGCGCAGACCACCTAGGCAACAGCGAGATTCCACCCAGATCCATAAAATATGTGGATGTAGGTTACACACTAATTACAATTCACATTGTACTCTTTACTTTTATCCTTTGCATGTTTGTGCTCTCTTGTGCTTCTGTGTGTGTGTGTGTGTGTGTGTGTGTGTGTGTGTGTGTGTGTATATGTATGTATGTGTATA
>JAODUK010043349.1:0-5000 GCA_027564635.1 Typhlichthys eigenmanni
GCGTGACCACCATGAGCACGACGGTGGCAGACGGCCTCTCCTCGGACAGCGCGGAGGCGGCGGTGGACATGGAGGACGTCCCAAGCCAGTTCTACGTGGAGAAGCACTCGTGGGACGGCCTGCGCGACATCATCCACTGCAGCAGGAAGTACTCGGGCGTGGTCGCCAACAAGGCGCCGCACGACTTCCAGTTCGTCTCCAAGAAGGACGACAGCGGGCCGCACTCCCACCGGCTCTATTACCTCGGTAACTACTGCCGCACGGCCGCTGTCCTTTAGCTGCATGTCGTCACGATGTGTCGTCATGTCTTAAACCAGCTGATTGGACAGGTTGGTTCAATACGTTTTTTTGCTAGGACTAGAAACATAATGTGGCAAGAAGAATAGGAACAACATTTTACAGTCAATTTTCCAGCACACTTATCCCCCTTTCTCAGAAGATTAAACATAAATCATATCATAGATCATACATGAATTCACACAGTAGTAGGAATACAAATTTACTGCACGTTTTACAGTAAAATAAGCACACTTATCAGAAGATCATACATAAATTCACACAGTAGCCGGCGCTCCATGCTGAGATGATCACAACCGTAAGAATAATTAGACAAACTAAAAGATGACTGATATAAGGGGTGTCACTGCAAGATCAAGTTACTGCACAATCACAACGTTTGTGTCGCCTGCTAACTTTGAGCTCAAATCAAAACAAGCTACCACACATTGCAAAGCATCGGGAGCGGTGTTCTCTGCTTTGTTTGTGTTCCTATTATGGCCAGGGCTGTGTAGAAGTAGACCTGCCGGAGTATTTTTCTCAGCACGCACAGAGAACGGTAAAATAGCGAAATGCGAGGAGATTTGACCAACTAACCCTAGTGTATTATCTTACAATTAGCTTGCAATAGCTGACTATAGGCATTAGGCACAATGAAATCGTTAAGTAGGACAATAGATGGACTTCATACCTCAATCATTATATAAAAGAACATTTAAAAAATACAATCATAAATTATGATTGTATTTGTATATATCAGCCTGCCTGAAAGAGGGGCGCTCGTTACCACTACAAGTGGGGCAATGTACACTAAAGCTAACTTTTAAAAACAATTACGTTATCAACAATACCAGCAGATTGATTGATGGGCTGCACAAGGGTTTGCAATACATAATAATAACAATACAATTCATGGCGCACCTGGTAAAATGTCTCTAATCTAAATCTACATATTATAAGATGCTGTTCTAAAATTGTCTAGCAGCATAAAACCATCACGATGATACACAAGTGATTTAATGGCATCATCTTGCTCATTCCTACTTGGCAGATAGGGGCAAAACAACCACTCAAACAGTCCGAGTCATATCGGATGCTCAAGGCGTATGAGTGTTCGCCCCATGATAAGAACACTATGACTGGAGTCTGGCGTGAAATAAGAAGCTCCTTTCTTAGGGGGAAACCCAGAGCCATGTAGAAGAGAGTCGTGTCAACTCCGTTCACTCTAATGGATAGTTATTTTTCACAGCAATGGCGGATCGTGGAACCTCAAAACTGTTCCCGGAAGTTAGCTGCATTATTATTTATCGATTCAAATTGCCCAACAAGCACTTCCTGGAACTGTTTTGCATCTCCATGTGACCGTTTTTGAACTTGGTGTGAATGTCTATTCTATATGGCTCTGGGCAAACGCTCTTAGGCAGGGGGCTAGTGCTAATGCTAATCCAAAAGCATCTAATAATGTACACTGTGGTAATGGTCACCACTGTGCCTGCCAGGAATGCCTTACGGGAGCAGAGAGAACTCCCTGCTCTACTCAGAAATCCCCAAGAAGGTGAGGAAGGAGGCCCTGTTGGTGTTGTCATGGAAACAGATGCTGGATCACTTCCAGGTGAAGACCCTTTTCCTTTGTTGTCGTGATGGAAATATTTCAGGAAAGCGTTCCTCTAGCGTTCCTCTGACGGGGGCGGGGGGGTGTTGGAGACTGTTTTTAGTAAGTATTTATTTATTTATTTACTGATTGATTGGAAGTGAATGACAGATGGCATGTTGCCTATGGTGACAGCGTTGTCGTCCATCGATCGGTGTGAGTCAGAGTTGAAGTTTTAACAGAACCATCGGTAGCAAAATCATCTTGTGATGCCCCAACTTCACCAACCAGCCCCAAAATAAATAAACAAGCTTTATGTGACCTTTTTCATGTAAGCCACCCTAGTTTTCTTTTAGATCAGTTAAGACAGGTAATGCATGAAGTACAATAATGAGTAAGATTGATTTTATTCCTTTATATTGTTTCTTTTTTAATAATGTTAAATAAATTATTATTTAAAAATAATTGTTTACATGTCAATGTTGACGCTGTGTTCCTAAATGTGTGTGTCGCCCTCGCCAAAAGGCCACCCCCCACCAGGGGGCGTACTCCCGAGAGGAGGAGCTGCTGAGGGAGCGTAAGCGGCTCGGGGCGTTCGGGATCACCTCCTACGACTACCACGCCCAGACAGGCCTGTTCCTGTTCCAGGCCAGCAACAGCCTTTTCTACTGTCAGGACGGGGGCACCAACGGCTTCATCGTGAGTACCCGCTGCTTGCCAGGGCTGACCTCGCTGAGTCGCTCTTTACCTGCCGTAAATGTCTGGCTGAGCCCGCCTTAATCTGTCTTAATGTCAAGTGGAGAAATGTTTTACTAGTAGATAGTAGAGAGAGACGACAGTTCACCCTAAAATGGCTTGAGTCCTGTTTAGTGACTAGCCAAACCGCTTTTATTTGATTGACATCTGCCTCTTCTGTGGTTGTAGCAGTCCGTGCCTATAAAGCCAGTGGAGGTGAAGACCCAGTGCTCCGGGACCCGCATGGACCCCAAGATCTGTCCCGGGAACCCCGACTTCATCGCGTTCATCAACAACAATGACCTGTGGATGGCCAACATCAAGAGCGGAGAGGAGCGGAGGCTCACCTTCTGCCACAAAGGTCTGCAGGTTGACCTTTCACACCCACAACCTAGTCTAAAGCTAGCGCACGTGAACGAGCGTCTTGTCCCACCCAATTAACGCCCACCATTGCCAGTAAACGGTCTCTGAAACTCTGAATAAATGATAATTGATGACTGCAATGGTGACAAAACCCAACAGTACTCTGTCGTTTCTAATAGCCTATATTTACAAAATCATACATTAGGTCTGGCGATGTCCCTAGTGTAAAGGAGAGGTTATATTTCGATGTACTTTTCAAAATGTTATTCATTAATTAATGAATTAACATCTCAAGATTATTCCTTCTGCCATTGGAGTTTCCCATTTTATACAATTTGTATGCATACACACACACATGTGGAGGACCGCACATTCTCCCGTCAAGTTAGAGTATAGATCACAACATTTGTGTGCAAAGTGGCGTACGCACGTTTCCAGCCCCGTTTTGTGGGTACACAACGTTCATAAATGAGCCCCGACTGAAATGAATAGGACTGCAGTTGCATTTTGTCACCAGACGGTGTCACCGATGTAACATTATTCAGTTTTAAATGTCAGTATGTTTGTGGAATCCGCTCAGCGGGCTGGTTTTTTTTACTTTTCCAAGGGGGGTTAATTCCTGTTCTGTTACATCTCGTCATTATGCTACTAATGACACTGTAATAATGTCATTGTCTTTTGTCGACGTTTCATGAACCTAAGTGGTTGACCGCTGACGTTGGCTCCGCCCCTTCTCCCTCCCAGGTGTGGACAACGTGAAGGAGGACCCCAAGTCTGCGGGCGTGGCCACCTTCGTCATCCAGGAGGAGTTCGATCGCTTCACGGGCTACTGGTGGTGTCCGTCAGCTGTGGAAGGTCAGCAGCACCGTTCCACAGTGCCAGTCTGTAGAAGGAACACAGTAGGGTTTATTGCAGCAGTGGTTCTTCCAGAGGCGTGGACTCTGACGTTAACGTTAGCATTAGCAAGGATGCTAAAATAATCATTTAGGCTTCGGGAGGCGTGGACTCTGGTGACGTTAACGTTGCGCTAAATTGAATTCCTCCCACAGACCCTGACGGAGGGAGGACCATGTACCTCCTGTATGAGGAGGTGGATGAGACGGAGGTGGAGATCATCCACGTTCCTTCACCTGCCCTGGAGGAGCGCAAGGCCGACGCCTACAGATACCCTCGCACAGGTGGTAACCTCCACACGACAGATAGACAGACAGACAGCCTCCACACACACCAAGACAGAGACACACTCAGTTTGTTCACCAATGGTGTGCCATGCATCTACACCATATGCGTTGTCCTCCTGTCTGTGGCGCATGTAGCTACCTGCCGTGTCAATGAATGTTGTGTGTGTGTGTCCTGCAGGCAGCAGAAACCCCCAGGCCACCCTCAAGCTGGTCCAGATCAAGACGGACCACCAGGGCAGAGTAAGACCTCACTCCTCTCCCCTTATGCTTATCTGGTGCTAGTGTGTCTGTCTGTCTGTCTGTCTCTCTGTCTGCATATGTCTGCATATGTCTATGTGTGTGTGTGTGTGGTCCTCCAGACCTGCAGCACCCAGGACATGGAGCTGGTCCTCCCTTTCACCTCCATGTTCCCGGGGACGGAGTACATCGCCAGGGCGGGCTGGACGAGCGACGGCAAATAGTGAGTGTCCCCCTTAAAAGTTGCACACACAACACTCTAGGCGGTGTGGAGGGATATCGTTTTGACTTGAGCTCGAATTTAGCAAGCTTTCTTTAAGAACCGTGTTTGTGTGTGTGTGTGTGTGCTCCCTGTGCCCCCTAGTGGCTGGGCGGTGCTACTGGACCGCAGCCAGCGGAGGCTGCAGCTGGCCCTGCTCCCTCCGGCGCTGTTTATCCCCGTCACGGACGACCCGTCCCGCAGGCAGGCCAGCCTGGCGGCCGTGCCCAGCGACACGCAGCCCTACATCGTCTATGAGGAGACCACCGACGTCTGGATCAACGTGAGTGGTCCCGCTGGGTCTGACCGAGCTGTGCCGCACGGGGCAGCCACGGGGGTGGTGGAGGTGTGATGGAGA
>JAODUK010043349.1:7500-20340 GCA_027564635.1 Typhlichthys eigenmanni
AGGGTGGCTCTTAACAGCAGAAGATGTTTCAGCTGTCCTGACTGAAACAGTCAACGTTTGAATAGCATTAAGCAGCTTTTAGCTAGCAAATATGCCTCCCCAACTCTTTGCTGGTGCTGGAGAAACCAGCGTATCTGTTCCTTCCCATCGGGGGTTAAACACTCCCTGCGTTCCCTCTGTGGTGTTGTCCAGGTTGCCCCAGCGATTACAACCCGCCAGAGATCTTTGACTTCCCGGGAAAGTCTGGCTTCCAGCTGTACGGCATGGTGCACAAGCCCCACAACCTGCAGCCCGGCAGGAAGCACCCCACCGTGCTGTTTGTGTACGGGGGTCCCCAGGTCAGATCCCTCCCTCTCTCCTCTCTCCTCATTTCCTCTCCTTGCTCCTCATTTCCTCTCCTCTCTCTTCCCTATCATCTAGCTTCCTCTCCTCCTCTTCTCTCTCTCTCTCTCTCTCTCTCTCGTAATCGCCAAGGAGATTGAGCTTTGTACGTGTGTGTGAGCAGGTGCAGCTAGTGAATAACTCCTTCAAAGGGATGAAGTACCTCCGTCTAAACACGCTGGCGTCCCTGGGCTATGCCGTGGTGGTGGTGGATGGCCGGGGCTCCTGCCAGCGTGGCCTGGAGTTCGAGGGAGCGCTCAAGAACAAGATGGTAAAGATGGCCGCCTGTAGGGTTACAGTAGTTTCGCAGAGCCGCTGGCTAACTGCCCACACAATGCATAACACTGTTTGTGTGGATGCTTAGCAATTAATCCACTAGAGGGCAGCAGACTATATAGACTATATATATGGATCTGATCTAACTGGGAGCGCAGCACATATTACTCTGTGTGTGTGTTTGTGTGTGTGTGTAATCCTCACTACAAACAGCGCAGCCTAAATAAGTGTGTGTGTGTGTGTAATCCTCACTACAAACAGCGCAGCCTAAATAAGTGTGTGTGTGTAATCCTCACTACAAACAGCGCAGCCTAAATAAGTGTGTGTGTAATCCTCACTACAAACAGCGCAGCCTAAATAAGTGTGTGTGTGTGTGTGTGTGTGTAATCCTCACTACAAACAGCACAGCCTAAATAAGTGTGTGTGTGTGTGCGCGCATGTGTGTGTGTCCCACAGGGCCAGGTGGAGATCGAGGACCAGGTGGAGGGTCTGCAGTACGTGGCAGAGCGGTTCAACTTTGTGGACCTGAGCCGCGTGGCCATCCATGGGTGGTCCTACGGCGGCTTCCTGTCGCTCATGGGCCTCATCCAGAGACCCAACGTCTTCAAGGTGGGCCGCCCTGCTTCAGAGACAGAGTCCTTTCTGTTCCCTGAAAGCTGGAGTCAGCAACGCTGGAGAAAAACATGATATGTTATGATATCTGAACTCAAAACAAAAGCACCTCTCCCTTCAGTGCCGCAGGGCGTTCCCTCCCTTCCCCTTCCCCCTCTCCGTCCCTCCACCTTCCCCCTCTCCCTCCCTCCCCACACTTGGCTGCAGACCTCTGTGGTTTTAACAACGGATGCCACGAACGTACTTAGCTTGGAAGGTGGAACTACTGGCTTCTAACCTAGCACTGGGTTTAGTTTTATTGGGGAGCCTTTCTGCTGTGTGGTGCCAGCTCAACCTTTGTTTTCCACTGGTCAAATGTTAGGATAGTACCAGGTACTGCGAGACCATGCAGTGGAAAAGTGCCATTAGTGTCCAGGGAGTTTAGTGACACCTGATAAGGCCTGTCAAGACAACCGAGCACCTTCTTATTATGACCTTCCTTTGAGTGTGAAACAGCAGTCACAGTGATGTCAGTATGTATTGTGCAGTTTTCCTGTACAGCCACATGGTGTCACTGTTGGCTAATACTTCTCATGAAGCATGTTTTCTTTTAGCAAAACGAGTGTACATTGAAAGAAGAAAAACAACATGGTAACAAACATGTTAAGTTGTAGGCTAGGCCTAATTTAGGTGACACTGGTTTGACCTGCTCACTGTTGTTTGCAAATCAATTAAAATTGGGTAATCTGACGTTATAAAGGTGCAAATTTAAGATATAAACACTTGTCATATTCAGGCAGCAGCTTTTCCTGTGTGCAATTTAAAAAAAAAAAAAAAAAAAAAAAAAAGTGTCCAATATCTATAACAATCCCAGAATCGCTGACTCCACCTTTTAATCCAGAGAAATGTACGACGTGCACAGCTACTTGCATTAAGGAGCAGGTTAGACATGTTGCTATTAGTTAGACAGAAGGATATTTGTCTTCCAGCTCTATAACTGATCGAGCATGTTAGCTTAGCTAGGTGTTATGCTAAGCTACTTCCACAACACTTTCTCGACCCCACGGCTCTGCAGTGTTGTGCCCCACACCGCTACACTGTCCCACCTCCCCCACCCCACCCCACTTACCCCAAGTGTCTCCGCCCCACCCACAGGTGGCGATCGCTGGGGCACCCGTGACGGTGTGGATGGCGTACGACACTGGCTACACCGAGCGCTACATGGACGTGCCGGAGAACAACCAGCGTGGCTACGAGGAGGGCTCTGTGGCGCTGCATGTGGACAAGCTGCCTAGCGAGTCAGTCATCACATTTATCCCTGGGCTATCCCTAGCTGTGGTTCTGGGCTATAGGCTAATAGTTAGCCCTGAGCTATCCCTAGCCCTGGTTCTGGGCTATAGGCTAATAGTTAGCCCTGGGCTATCCCTAGCTGTGGTTCTGGGCTATAGGCTAATAGTTAGCCCTGGGCTATCCCTAGCTGTGGTCCTGGGCTATAGGCTAATAGTTATCCCTGGGCTATCCCTAGCTCTGGTCCTAGGCTATAGGCTAATAGTTAACCCTGGGCTATCCCTAGCTCTGGTCCTGGGTTATCGGCTTATAGTTAACCTTGGGCTATTTCTAGCTCTGGTCCTGGGTAATAGGCTATGGGTTATTCCTGGGCTATAGGCTAAGAGTTAGCCCTGGGCTAGCCTTAGCCCTAGTCGTAAGACAAGAGTTAGCTCGGGACTATGAGTTGACCCTGGGGTATCTTAATAAATCCCCTTTACAACAACTATAAGGCCACGACTCAATGCAAATAGTTTGATAATGATGAATACGTGTCTAAACCAGCTAAGTGCAAATTGCTTAGTTAGACCTAGGATTGGTGTTAAAGGCAGGTCCCATCAAGGGGACCCAGTCAAGGGCACAACGCCGGCAAGCCCAAGGCTAAAGTCTGGGTTGGCCTACTTTGGAATGTGTCAAGATGGTGCCGCTGTGACAGCTTTCTTAGCCTGGAGCTAAGAAGGTTCTAGGAACGCGTTTAGCCCTTGGCTAAGTGCAGTGTGAGAGACTTGGCAATTATAATCAGGTAATCTAGCAGACGCTTTTATTTAAAGCCACTTACATTCAGTACAAGGGGCAGACATACAGGGAGTATAGTTAATAAGTATTGCAAGCAGCAGGTAAGGGCATCTTGCATTTATTCCAAAATATTTAATGCTAGGCTTAGACAGGTTCAGGGTCCGTGTGTACCTCCGCAGGCATGTCACCTGACCCTGCAAAGGCGTGGGTTGTGATGGGGGAAACTATGCGATTGCAGACAAAGTCAAGCCACGTATCTCTTACAGTATGGCCTCTAGAGGCCACCACGGGTATTGCGCGCGCGCACCCACACACACACACACACACACACACACAACACCTCTAGAGGCCACCAGAGGTAGTGTGTTCCAGACCTCGTTTTAGTTTCCTTATGCGTCGGGCCGGCTCTGACGGCCATGTTCTCTCTCCTCGTTTCAGGCCCAACCGTCTGCTCATCCTCCATGGCTTCCTGGATGAGAACGTTCACTTTTTCCACACCAACTTCTTGGTGTCACAGATCATCCGCGCTGGGAAACCCTACCAGCTACAGGTGAACCAACGCCTGCCGTCTACTGAATGTTAGCGAATGTTGGCATGCATGACCGCGGGTCATAAAGCGTATACCCACGTTCTCATTGATTTAAATGTAGATGCTGCTCTGAATACATGCGCACATGCTGTGCAAAATGCACATTTGGCTGAATTTCTGTTTATGCTGCTGCTTTATATTGAATTTTGTACATTGATGCTTATTCATGTCTCCCATAGCAAAATCATGTAAATCTACATATTGTTTAACATACTGTGCATTGCAGCTGCCTTAATCTCAATGCACCATGGTGTAAATAGTCTAGCAACATCCAACAGTCCCACCCTAATGTCTAAAGCTATATTTTTTACTTCGTTTTATGTAGGTGTATCCTTATTTTGTGTGCTTCGCAAGATTACCCCATGAAACATGAATGTACACTATTGAACTTCTATTTATTGAACATTTGTACAAATTGCCCCAACTTGTCAAAATAGTGGGATAGCCATGTGTTGCATTAATATCTACATTTTTGCCCCAACATGTCCACATATTGAGCTAACAGTGTGTTGAATTGATATGCAAGTTTTGCTCCAACATGTCCACATATTGAGCTAACCACACATACAGTATATAGCCATATATGTGAGTACAGCGATGTATATCATAAATATCTAGGTATTGTACTAACATGTTAGTGTATGCTAATCAACTATATAGCCCTCATACATATTGAATTAACAATGCGTTTCCTATAGCCACATGTAGCATGTAACAAGTTTTTCTCTAGTATATTGAGCTATAACGACTAACATACTGCATAAATATCGGAAGTATTGCTCTAGCACATTTGAGCTAATCAGGTGTAGCCCGTTTTAGCTTATCACTTATAGCACATTTAAACTAACCAGGTGTAGCACGTTTAAGCTAATCACGTGTAGCAGGTTTAAGATAATTACATGTAGCACATTTAAGCTAAATACATGTAGCACATTTAAGCTAATCACGTGTAGCACATTTAAGATAAATACATGTAGCACATTTAAGCTAAATACGTGTAGCACATTTAAGATAAATACATGTAGCACATTTAAGCTAATCACGTGTAGCAGGTTTTAGATAACCAGGTGTAGCATGTTTATGCTAACCAGGTGTAGCATGTTTATGCTAACCAAGTCTAGCACATTTAAGCTAATTACATGTAGCACGTTTAAGATAACCATGTGTAGCACGTTTAAGATAACCAGGTGTAGCACATTTAAGCTAACCAGGTGTAGCACGTTTAAGCTAATCACGTGTGTCTGGTTGTCCCCAGGTGTACCCTAACGAGCGACACAGTATCCGCTGCCCTGAGTCGGGGGAGCACTATGAGATCATGCTGCTACACTTCCTACAACAATACCTCTGAGAGGAGCCCCGGGAACGTGGGTGAGCGGGGGGAGTGCTGGAGGGAGTCAGGCTGGCTCTCCACCACCCCAAAACAGCCCCCTCATTGGCATGCCCACCCTGTCAGTCACACAGAGACTATCAGAGACCCTCGTATCTATGAACTGGACATATCGCTTATCCTGTACTCCCTCTTTTGACTCTCTCTCTTTGTCCTCCCCCATTTCTCTCTCTTTCTCCCTCTTTCTCCCTCCATCATTATGGCTTCAGGAGGGCGGAGATATTGGTGTCTCTCTGATTGTTTGTTTGCTTTTAAGGGGGGTGGGGGGACAGAGCGGAGAGGGTATATGTTTAGAAATATGAAATGTCCTCCGGATGCTCGGCCGTGTGACACATCGTTCACCCTCGCTCACCGTACGCAGTGATGACGGGCTTTGCCAAACGTTAGGGTTTCTTTTTATTTAAGTGTTCCCCTCCACCTGGCAACCTCGTTTTATTTGCTGGTGTGTGTGTTCGTGTTGGGGGGGTAGAGGTGTAAGATGAAGCGTGATGCCCGTAACCCTCTGCAGACAGAGTCCTACAGTATGTATGTACGTACAACACACTCGCACGGGAAGATGGAAGGGGAAAAGGGCTCTTCCTCCATTGCCTCATTTTAAGTGTGTTGTCTAAAATAAACATGTCTTTTTTATGGATTTTTATTCTTTTGAGTGTTGACAAGACACTTTTTTTTTTTCTTCCTTCCTCCCACCCTCCCTTCCCATCTCTGAAGTAGTGTCTGGATTGCCTTTCTAGGAACTACTTCCTAATATTTGCCAAAGTACCTCTTGACTCGCCATTAAGCTGGTATTTCCATGTTTTTTACTGCAGTATAGACAGCAGATGGGTGAGCACTGGAGTCTTGCAACAGCTTTGTACCACCCACAACACAATTTGTACATGATACTGAATAAATGTATGATGGAATCACATTCTTTTCATGGAACTCTTTGTGGCATCTTGCCCGTGGCCCTCTGGGAGTCACTGGATTTGTATTTGCATGTGATAGCCTGCTGTGTGCAGTGCTACACAAGAACATGTTAATATTTATTAATAACTAATAATTATTACCAATTATTATTTTCACCTGTGATCTGATAGTTTAAACAGCGAGAGAGGCATTATAAACACTGTACTTAGGTTAAAGGTGTAAGTCAATATCGAGAGCGCTTGCTAACGTAGAACACTTCGCCCCCCACAATGCATTGCGAAGGCTAGGCAATTGTTATTGTGGAGCAACGTGTAGTGGTACGGCTTTGTTGATGTTTCTATTTACGGAGCACAGGTAAGGAAGTACCATAATATTTTCTGCATGCACCGGCAGCTAGCGTACTGCTTGGAGATTTTTGGTGAATTTGACGAAGTGTATTAGCTCACAAATGCGTATAGCTTAAGAGACTTTTCTGTCGCAGAGCTCTGGAGCTGCTGAGGTTACCAGCCATGGCAATCTCACAGTTGCCATAGAAACCTGTGATGGACACTCCCCGCAGCCCTTCTCTTCCCCCACCCCCCTGCGCATGGTCAGAAGATTGATGCTATGGCACATCAACAGCACATCACAGCCTTACACTCCAGCAAGCGTAATGGTCTTCTGCTGGTTAGCGTAGGGCAGGTACACCGTGTCCTAACGGGATGCGATGGCAAGTGAGCGTTGCCTCGGACCTCTGTCCACACTTCCGTCACAACATGTAAACCAGGGCTATTCAACTCCGGTCCTGGAGGGCAGGTGCCCTGCATGTTTTAGATGTCTCCCTGCTCCAACACGCCTGATTCACATGACTGGGTTGTTGGAAGCCTGATAACAACCCGTTCATTGGAAACACATTGCCAAGTCAAGCAATCTCATAAATAATATATAGATGGTGGATTTATAACCCTATCCTTAGATGAGACATAATTCCTGCAATTCTTTCATTATCTTTACAGTTGATATTCCAGAGATTGCTTGTGGCTCATATTGCAAAGGGAATTGGGCAGACACTATGAAAATGTAAGCAAAACGTAAACATTGTATTGGAATCTTTTCAAAGACTTTATACACGTCTAAATATTTAATGAAACAAACAAAGGAAACAACACTATGTTCAAATACCCAACGCCTAGGGTAATATATAATTGTCTCATTTGAATTGTTTCTAAAACAAGATGCGTGTTTGTTGCGTTGTCTTGGGATGTATCTGCACTAGGGTGCCACAAGGTCTAGCAAGCTTAAGATCGGTCGGGAACATTCCTGAGTTAGGTGCCAATGCCAGACAGGCTTATGCCAAGATCTGATTTAACCCCTGCCTTCATAAGCAGTAGATGAAGGTGTCAATATGTCAGGACATTGGGTCAAGATGTAGAGCGGAAAGGTCAAGTTAGTTTGTCATTGTGGTCTTAAAAATATCATTTGATAATTTTATTTTGTTGTAATGTAGTAGTTGTTGCAAAATTCAGTGAGATCATAATAAAAAAGGAAGCAAAATCTGTTAAAATCTATTTTATTGGCTCACTTTCGCCATCGGTTATTTTCCCTAAAAAAAACATTTAAATCTTGGATAGATAAAACAAATTAGAAACAGGCAGCACCAGAAATATATATATATATAACTATATAGATTGTTTTTACAGTATATAAATATAACAAAAAAAACTACAAAGATACTTAAACAATAAAACAGACAACATTCCGATAATATACGATAGATTAAGTTCCTGCAAATAATATGTACAAAAATATGCCACTTAGACTTATGATAGTCAATATGACTTAAGTTTTTCAAAATCTAATAACTTCACCATGCAGCTGAAGAAGGTGAAATTAAGTTGCAGGCAAATTGTATTATTATTCGTACAAAGACTGGAATAATTTGTTGGCCATATATGGCAATTGTAGTTTTAGTTAAAGAGACACTTATCCCAAAATAATACACATTTAACAAGTGTAATTCTAAAAATGATTTATCGCTACACATAATGCTTTTATAGTCTAATGCCATTGTGTCTGTGGAAAACAAGTAGCATTTTGCTACCACATCCGTCCGCACCATGTGAGCTAGTGCCCATGTGGTATAATGCACCACTACATATACGAAAGGCAGTTTGAGCTGACAGTGCTTTCAATTCAAAAATAAAGATATCTCATTTAAAAAATCTAAAGAACACAATCACACTTAACCTCTAAGAAATGTCCCATGTATAAGATTTCTGGCAATGAGTCTCAACATGTCAAAGTGCCTCTGCCACACCAAGCACACAGGCCAGAACAAGCCTTGAGCAGTATTTGCCACAGATTTATCCCCCCACCGTAGGGGCAGGAGGTGGGGCAAGCACATGGGGCTCTTGCTTCATGGCTTGGATGTGGTCTCATACACCCCCCAGCCACACCTAGCTCATGAACCTCTCTCTCTCTCTCTCTCTCTCTCTCTCTGAAGCTTCAGCTGGCCCTCAAACATCAAGGTTGCCATGAGGAGAAAAGCAACAGTTTACGCAGGTTTCTCTTTCAGGTCGTTCTCTCTGTCACAAGGTCTTCCTTGCTGGGAGACAGCCGGTTGAAGGACAGGAAGGAAGGGAAAATGCCCAGAATCTATGGATCTATCCTTCGCTACCTTTCCGTTACGTTACACTTTATCTCGCTTTTCCCGTTTACGATTTTGTCTCGATTTCCACGGGGGCTATCATCATGGCCGTGGCCTTCAGAGGGTAGTACCGGCCCCTCCAGGCCTTCCAGAAGATGCCCTGCTTCCTCTGGTGCCTCTGTTTGGGGGGCTGGTTCTGGAAGTATCTGCCGTTCAGGTTGGACTGGCCACAGCTACTGAACCACCAACCACCTGCAAGACAGAGTGACACTGTTAGCATACTGAGCTAAAGTGTTAGCATACATAGCAACACCGTTAGCATACAGAGCAATGGCATTAGCATACAGACCTATAGTGTTAGCATATGTAGCAACACCGTTAGCATACAGAGCTATAGCATTAGCATACAGAGCCATAGTGTTAGCATACATAGCGACACATTTAGCATACAGAGCTATCGCACTAGCATATATAGCTACACCATCAGCATACAGTGACAGCCTTGTTAGCATACAGAGCTATAGCATTAGCATACAGAGCCATAGTGTTAGCATACATAGCGACACATTTAGCATACAGAGCTATCGCACTAGCATACATAGCTACACCATCAGCATACAGAGTGACAGCCTTGTTAGCATACAGAGCTATAGCATTAGCATAAAGAGTGACAGCCTTGTTAGCATACAGAGCCATAGTCTTAGCATCTCGGGACCTGGCCTTCAACCTTCAAATTCTATGCTAGTGGGAAATGCGTTGAGCAAAGACATACCGGAGAGATGCTGAGCGCAGCTGCCGTCACTCTTCTTGTCGTTGTCGTGGTCACGAGTGGAGAACGGCAGCCCGGAGGCGGAATCCGTTGTCAGGGATCTCTCGAGGTTTCCGACGGCACCGGTCCCCTCGGTCCAAAGCGTGTACTGGGTCTCCTCTCCCCCGAGGCGGAAGGGGAGACGAACAGACTCCACCTCATGCCTCCAATCGCCTAACTTGACCTGGAGGATGTAGTTGCCATTTTTGGACACCGAATGAATCTTTTCGAGACCCAACCAGAAATCTCCTAGAGAATCGAAAAGAGAAAAGAAGGTAAAATAAATACCCTGTAAATCATATATACAAAACACCATTTGTCACTAACGGTGAGTGAGGTTAATAATAATTCTACCGGGTTGGGCCATAGGGACAGGCTTTTCTAAAGCCACCTTAATGTTAGAAGCAATCTTGGTTACGTGAGATCCAATTTAGCGCTCAACGCGCTCTTGGAACCTAGCCGGTCGTATTATGCAGAGAGCAGGATATTTACCCAGGAGGTTGCCAAATCCACTCTGGTAAGGCTGCCATAACTGGTCAAAGTCCACGGAGCCATCTAGACGCCTCTGAATCACTGTCCAGCCGCCGTCTGAAGAGAGAAGCAGTGGCGGCCATGGATTAGTGGCGTCCACTCTGTTAGCACAGAGCAGGAATATGCTGCGTTCACACAGGCAAACCGGTAGAAGCCAATTTGGCCATGCTGCGCTCATCCACTAACCACTAATGATACCATCTGGTTTGCCGTCTGGTGGTGTTCTGCCTAATTCTGTGTCCTGCCGGATTCAGTGAACCTTTCGAAAGTGCGCATGCGCCACCTCAAATCATGTACAATCTATTAGTGTGTGTGAGTGTGTGATTTCTCATGCACTTTTTGTGTCTCTCTCCCGAAGTGTTTTAGTTCGGGAAAGGGTTAATAAAAGGTTAGCTAGCTATGGTGGTTTGCTCTGCAAAAAGCTTGTGATTTTAGCGATTTCTGAATAAAAAGTGAATAGTATCTACTTTATCTACACCAGCCTCGTCGTTTTAAGGTTCATTGATGTCTAGATATTTCTAAATATTATTTATAGATCTATCAAACTTTTTCATGCTTTTTCTGCTTTATTTAACATACATCGTTTCGAAAGGGTCACTGAATCCGGCAGGACACAGAATTAGGCGTAACACCGTGTTCCATGTGAACGCAGAATAAGCTCTTGGGTTACTGTTACTGAGAACAAATGATAATCAGATGCTGTCAAATGGCTACACGGCATACATTTAAGAGGAGAGCTGAACGTACCGGCTGTCATTTCGCAGAAGACGCTGAAGGGTTGGGATCTTGGCGGCTGAATGACGTAGACCCCGCTAGCAGTCTCCCCTCTCAGGAACAGCTCATGGCAGTCGGACGCCATCTCTGGAAGAAAGGAACAACGTTAACAACCAAACTTTAGCTCCACACAGCTTTGCTGATCACTGATCCGCCAAATGCAACGTTCCAAAATGTATCTACACTCGTTTCCATTTAACTGTCAAGGATTGTTTTGTTTGTCACGTTACTATTTTGAAGGAATATAAGAAAGTAAAAGATTCCAAGTCGGGTTTTAAAAGTAGGTCATATATACTGTAAATAGATGCAGTGTTTGCAAATGAAGGCAGTTATCGCTCGTCTGGGCGATAACCCTGTTGCTGTACAAGTGTTTCAACCAACCACAACAATACAGATGGAGGGAAGCAAGCAAAGAAAGAAAGGGAATAATAAAACAGGGGGAAAAGAGGAGGGTGAAAACTCCCTGGCTTGGAAACAAACACGACCTTTCCCCCAGTTCCCAAAGAAAAAACCCTCCCATTCCCATAATAAAGCCTGTCTTCCAGTACGCACGACTACTCTTGGCATCCACCCCTCCCCACCCACCGCAACCCCAGCCGTGCTTGACGTGCACAGCAGCCAGGCCGTGACGTGTGCTTGCATGGCCACGGCATGCACAGGCAGTGCTGGGAGAGAGGTGGGGGGGGTGAACCATGTTGTGCTGCATTCACATGGAACACAAGCGGCAAACACTCTCTGGATGGCATGGCCGCACAGCAGGTGCTATGGTGATGTTGCACTGCTATTACAAATGATTTAATTAAAATAAATATTCAATAGAATGAGTTAGCGGGATATGTTTCATGTCGTTATTTTAGTATTCTAGTGTTGTTGCACCATAAGTATTAGCTTATCGTTGTTGATGTTTTTCTCCATGTGTGAGAGAGCTAGGAACATCCAATTGCAAAAAGTGTAATTATTTTAACTTTGGACGGCATTCCTTTTGCCGCTGACGTAACCAACTCGTAATTTATGCTGCTGAAATATGTGGCACTTCGTGCCAGGGACAATTACTGATTAAATTAATTATCTGTAATAACATTACAGATTAAATTGTGTACATTTGTATAAATTGTTTTCATATTTTTGGTCAACTAGTGGACAAGTCTAAGTTTAACCTTCAATTTGAACGTACGGTAAGGGAAATGAGAGGTGAGGACCATCGCCTGACCGACCCCAGATCACTGTACCCCCGTGTGCCTTAAGAGGGACATGACTGTAACAACTACTAATAATCACCGCCACAATAAGCTAACACATGAAGCTGTGGAAAATTATAGCGATTTAAACTGCCAACTAATTAAACCTATCGACGGAATAAACACCTGCTTAGCACGAGACCCAAATCTGCAGCTGTTAATAAAACAATGGTCCAAACACGTGAAAGGGGTTAAGGGATGGTTTATCCTTTGAAAATGATAGACATCAATGAATAATGGTGTTTAATGATGAATGGGTCTAGACTGGGTGGATTTATTGTGTTTTCCAGGGAAAACCGCAGGTAGATCGAGGCCAAAGACCTAACTGGGTGACCTTTCTTCTAATGCCACGAACTCCGATGGCTACAATGAGTTTTTTCCTTTCCTTCTCTATCCTGGGGGGCTGGGCTGTCCCGACCTTTGGCACACTTGTTCTCCACCACAGCTGGGGAGTGGAAGCCCCGAAGCCATGGAGGTGTGGGTGCATGCATGGGGGAGGAGAGGAGAGGTGTGTATGTCTCCCTGACAGATCTAGGGGAAAGGTTATGCATTCTTGTGTGATGTACTACAAGTGATGGTTTCATGTGAAATATGGGAGGAAAGTGTGTGTGTGTGTGTGTGTGTGTGTGTGGGGTGGGGGGGGGGGGGGGGGGGGGGGGGGGGGGGGTT
>JAODUK010043360.1:0-20340 GCA_027564635.1 Typhlichthys eigenmanni
AGCTGTTCAATAAAAAATGTGTTTATCTATATATATATATATATATATATATATATATATATATATATATATAGTTTTGTTTTTTTGCCGACATTACTTTGTTTTTTATGGTGAGGTCAGCGACCAACGTTTTTCTAGACAGATTTAATTCTGAGCATGTAGTCTCTCTGGAGCGTTCTCATGTAAGCCTACTGGCCATATGCTGCGCGGAGGCTCCCCATAATGCAAGCCTTGTGCTGAGCCGTGTGTTGGCGCTTGCCATTTCGAATGAGGCGGACAGCTCATATGCAATAGACGGCAGCCAAGACAAACGCACACACGCACACAGGCACACACACACACACACATACATGAGCGTTTCCATGCACTGTTTCACCATATATGGTGTATATAACACCATATATGGTGTATATAACACCATATATGGTGTTATATACACCATAGTTTAATTTGTACGCGACCAGAGAGCGTACAAATTAAACTCACTCCCACCTATCCCTCGTCATAAAGTCTATAACTGTTATTAACATTGTCATAAAACCAAAGTAATGACCGGTCAACAGCCCGCACTGAGCGAATCAACACCGCCGCATAACCGGTCATTCTTCTCCTTCACCTGAAACAAACTACACTTCCCTCCCAGATGTCAGTACGCTGCGGAGAGCGATAAACTGTGTGCGTGTGTGTTGGGGAGGGGAGAGGGGGGGAGACAGAGAGAGACGGCGAGAGAGAGAGAGAGAGAGAGAGAGAGAGAGAGAGAGAGAGAGAGGAGGGGGAGGGGGAATGGAGCGACGCCAGAGAGCAGGTAAAATGGTCGAGATGGAGGCGAGCGCATGCGCACTCGGCTCCCCGCATCACTTCTCTCCCTCCCCCCCCTTCATCCTCCATCCTCCCCTCCCTTCTCATCCACAGCCTCTCTCTCTCTCTCTCTCTCTCTCGCTCTCTTTCCGCAGCATCAGTACCTCCTTCTAACGCATTGGTTCGTATTGCTGGGGCTCGTGCGCGCTGCGGGGCCACACTGCGACCGCAGACAAACCCGCGGATCAAGGGGGGACGAGCGGTAAAAAAGGGGGGTCGTTATCACACACGGACAGAATAATAAAGCAAAGCTCGCATACTGAAGAGGTAGAGGTTGTGTATAACCGCGAGCCCCCCCCGGCTGTTTCTGAGAACCTCAGCTGGAAGAGAGAAAGAGAGACGCGTGCGCACGGATAGAAATAAAATCGATTAAAAGATCTCCGGTCGGAAAATCTCGTAGCGCGACACGACGACGGAAACGGCGTTGGAAACCCCACAGGGCAACTCTGTTGTAGCAGCCAGCTCGGCGCGGCGACATCATGAAGGACCGTACGCAAGAACTACGAAGTGTAAGATGCCTTTTTTTTTTGTTGTATGCTATTCCCTACATCTCGGCCACCATGTTCTTATACCCACCTGCCCTCCTCCTGTCCATCCCTTCTGTTGCCTCATTCTCCCACCGCCTGCTCTCCTTCCTATGCCAGCGATAGCCGCAATCGGGCGTCAAGTCCGCTCTTGGTCAGCGTTCGGACGCGATTTTTTTTTTACGCATAGGCCCGCGCTCCCGTGCCTGCGCTGGGATGGGAAACGGGTTCCACTTGAAAAGCTTTCGTCCGTGGCGCTGAGAGAGCAGGGCCACGGCGTGGCCTGGCTAGCTAGGTGGATATAGGAATATGAGCAAGATGGAAAGAGTTGACTCCCGACATTATTAGCTGCCGATCAAATGCAGTGATTTTTCGCGACGCGATGCAATGCCTCATATACGGCAATATAGCCGGATCATATTAATCGATATGGGTTTAGGGCTTCATTGACTGCTAAATACGAGTGGATGGACGGGAAGCACAGCATATGCACAATTCGGCCCGGTCCTATATACCCACCAAACCCCCTATCATCTTGGTTGAGACTTATCTCTAAAACACTTGTACAAAGAGGGGGTTCCCTCTTAGCAAGCCTCACCCATTTCACTAGACCATGCATGTCAGGCTTAAAGAGTGCTCGATATAGCCTATAGGAGCGATCCGGGTGGGCTGAAATCTTGGGGGGTGGGCGCGTCATATCATATAGGGAGATATTCCTGATCTAACCATAAACACCGCGGAACACCGGGATGTCATTTTGTCAACGTTAAATTCATCAGGTTTTTAGGAAAGTCGTCCCGCGTGAGGCAAGGCGCCATGATCCGCATTCCGTGCACTCTGAACCTCTGCAGCCCTACTGCCGCTCGCGGGTTCAACTGGGTTCGCCTGGGAGACAGCCATAAGTAGTATCTGCAACATCTCTCTCTCTCTCTCTCTCTCTCTCTCGCTCTCTCACCCACTCCCTCTTTCACTCCCGCCCCCGATTACCCCCCTATATCTTCACATTCATATGGCATCCCTCATCTCATCACCATATAGCCTATAATATTATGCATGGCCTATCACACCTTGAAGTGACGAAAGCGTTTGACGGCTTTGTGCCTAATTCTTACCTTGCTTCTCTTGTTGGCTAAGAGACACGTTTCACCATATAGGCCTCAATATGACTGGCTTATCACGTTCTGCCGCTGATCAATAAAATAGGTGCCGTCGAAGGAAACGCCTGCAACTGAGAGAGAGAGAGTTCGTGCGTGTGCGTGCACGCGTCTCTATAGCCTCCATACATGAGTCCTGTAACGCGAGGGCTTATTACACTGCCGCGCACGTCTGCTGACGCTCCAGTCTCTGGTTTGTCGTGTACAGGCGCATACGCTGCCCACTGCACCCGCCCGTTTTGTGAGCATGCGTTAGTGAATCAATACTCCTGACCTGATCATATCATCAGTCAATTATTCAGTCAGGTCGGGTCTTCGCTGGGCCTCGCTGGTCACTGCTGCACCCCCCCCCCACCCTTTTTCATCCGCATATAGGCTAGGTGTGTGTGTGTGTGTGTGTGTGTGGAAGGGGGGGGTGGGGGGGTGGTGGTGACGCTGGTTGGCGTGTCTGTGGAGTGTGGACATTAGCATCCGTGAGTATTAGCATCATCACATCTCGGTAACAAAGGACACAATGACGGTGCTGTCGTGCTTACATGCGTGTGGATACTGCTGAATTTGTGTGCTTAATTCGGCAACGGAACATATGTTAAATGTATCATGCACCAAGCTTATCGTGTGCTGTATCATGCAACGGCGGTAGTAATGATATTTTATGTAACCGGCCGCATCACCATGACGTAAGCGGCTTACGCCAAGCCGTTCGCACGCCTCTTTCTCCCGCTTCTGCCAATCGGAGATTGAGGCGAGTTCAGCGTTTTGTGCGTCTATTTCTTTCAGAGCGAAGAATGGAACTCGGGACGTTTGGGAGCGGAGGAGCGTTTGTATCCCACCCAGTAGGCTAGCTATATTCTATAGCCTAATATGCATTCCGTGTGCAGTGCACAACTCACCATTGCCTGTACTAAGGAGAGAGAAGAAGGATAACGCGGAACGCATAGAACGGTAGACGTTGTGTCGTTGGCCGCATATGCAATTTGTACTTGCACTGCCGCCTAACACCACCACCACCGCGACCCGTTGACAGTTTAATTGATAATGAACGGGAGGGAGAGGCGGGGCTGAGGGTACACCATGCAGGCAATTTGGCATACAAGAGCGCAGAGAATATATGAGAAAGGGCAGAACAATCAAACGTCGATTTCTGCTGTATGTATGCCTCCACAGCAGAGGAGGTGGGTGTTGGAGAAGGAGAATAGAGAGAAAGAGAGAGAAGGAAGGAGAAAGAGATGAGAGAAGAGAAGAAAGATACAGGTATAGAGAGACTTGGATATTGTAGAGCGAGACAGAGAGAGAGAGAGAGAGAGAGAGAGAGAGAGAGAGAGAGAGAGAGAGAGATATTTGTTAGTCTCTGGCATACCTTAGTCTACACATGGCTGGTATTGATCTGTGTCAGTCACACACATGCACACGCACGCACACACACATTGATTTGTTTGTTCAGTGCTGTAAAATAAAATACCTGTGTTTATAGGAAATTTACAATTGGACCTTTAAACCTTGTGTGATATACAGTATTTGTCATGTCATTGTGTCATAACTTTCTGGCATTATGATGCATTTTACATTCATTTGCTAATGCTTTATCACATGTGAGAGAGGGGTGGGGGCTGGGAGAGGGAGAGACCATAGCGAAAGCGTTTGATATGATCTCACAGTATGGGTCTGGCATTCACCTCAGCATAAGTAAAAAGAACACTGCCAATCAAATGCTTAATTATAACTTCTTAATTATACAGTACGCAAAATGTCACTGATGTGGTCTGAATCCCCATTTATGTTCAGAATGAAGATGAATTCACATGCTTTGGTCGTGTGCCTCTGATTTGCATCAAGACTAAATGCTCGTGCAGCTTTTGCTAAATCCTCTCCATGGCGACTACAGACACACTTGCATGTGCATGTGCAATAGATATGAAAATGTCCCCGCCAAAATTTGAGGATTTCAAATACGTAAAATGTAATGGTGCTATACGGTAGTAACATTCTTGGACCACAGATATGTTCGTCAATGTGTTCATTGTGAAGGTCGTTCTCTCTCTAAAACCTTAATCTTGTATACAAAGCTCCATTAGTGTGATACTTAATTGAATAGTACATTCAGTTCTGTTTAATTTCCTGGCAGTACGTCCATACAGACACATTATTTGTGGAGACGAAAAGAATGTGTGCGTCTTTTGTAAAAGAAAATGTTTTTGTCATGCACGCATGCAATTCAAACTTCACGCCAACCATGTCAAAACAGTACATTCATTTGTCGTAATATCTGTTATTTGATGTCATGCATATGCCAATACTCAAGAGACTAGACAGGTTGTAAAAACCTATCTATTTTGGACATAAGCTCTGAAATACCAAATGTTCTGATGATGCTAATTCTCTGGCTTTTGTAACCAGTTTTCTCTTTCAGCCTATTTGTAGGCTAAAGCCTTTTGGAAAATGAACTTATATTATGAACTTATATTATATTTACTCAATAATCAATAACAGTACTTGAGTGAGTTATGTAAATGTCCCCTCCCATAGTGGCCAAGTACCATGCACCTTCTGGTGACAAGCACTTTCTAATCTTTTGCTGATCAGATAAATGCTGTTATTTCCATTCTATCAATGTGGTAAGGCAGAGGACATATCATAGCTATCACTAACTCTGAAGAGATTACTTTGATGGATTTCAAGCGAATGGAATAAATACATTTTTAAAAAGCAGTTAGGGTTAGGTGTTTAGCTCAAGGACACCTAGACAGTTAGGGAGGAATTAGCAGGTTTCAAACCAATGACTTCTGGTCTGACTGCTGCCCCGCTCTAACCACTGCACCACTGCAACCCATAAAAGAGTTTATTAGAAGAGAAAAAAAACTGCACTAAAGGCTTTTCTCAATAAAAAAACTATGGTATTTTTTTCACTCTTCTCCCAACTTTTAAAAACGTGGATTTAACAACAGGCTCTGCTGGTTCACAGGTTCATCCAATCAACTGCCAAGTTTTCTTTTGACACTGCCTGCCCTTTTAAAGCAGTTTTAATGGACGGCTCCCCAGATGGACGTGTCTAATATTCCATACATCTGGCGTGTCAGGTTAAGGCCCATCTATGCTTCTGCGTCAAAGCTGCGCCTTAACCTACAGATACACCGTAACCTACGGATACGCTGTAACCTACAGATATGTCGTAACCTACGGATACGCTGTAACCTACGGATATGTCGTAACCTATGGATAGGGTGTAACCTATGAATAGGGTGTAACCTACGGATAGTGTGTAACCTACGAATAGGGTGTAACCTATGGATAGGGTGTAACTTATACGGATAGGGTGTAACCTATGGATATGTCGTAACCTATGGATAGGGTGTAACCTACGGATATGTCGTAACCTACAGATATGTCGTAACCTATGGATAGGGTGTAACCTATGGATAGGGTGTAACTTATACGGATAGGGTGTAACCTACGGATATGTCGTAACCTATGGATAGGGTGTAACCTATGGATAGGGTGTAACTTATGGATAGGGTGTAACCTATGGATAGGGTGTAACTTATACGGATAGGGTGTAACCTATGGATATGTCGTAACCTATGAATAGGGTGTAACCTATGGATAGGGCGTAACCTACAGATATGTCGTAACCTATGGATAGGGTGTAACCTACGGATATGTCGTAACCTACAGATATGTCGTTACCTATGGATAGGGTGTAACCTATGGATAGGGCGTAACCTATGGATAGGGTGTAACCTACGGATAGGGTGTAACCTATGGATAGGGTGTAACCTATGGATATGTCGTAACCTACGGATATGTCGTAACCTATGGATAGGGTGTAACCTATGGATATGTCGTAACCTATGGATAGGGTGTAACCTATGGATAGGGTGTAACTTATACGGATATGTCGTAACCTATGGATAGGGTGTAACCTATGAATAGGGTGTAACCTATACGGATAGGGTGTAACCTATGGATAGGGTGTAACCTATATGGATAGGGTGTAACCTATGAATAGGGTGTAACCTACGGATAGGGTGTAACCTATATGGATAGGTATACAGATAGGGTGTAACCTATGGTTATAGATAGGGTGTAACCTATAGCCTACATGCACAGACCGTCTCCTTTTGACAAACCTGATATAATTATTAGATATGCTGGAAATAAACGTTTTTATATGTCATGCTTGAGCATTATTAACCAAGACTACAACTTTGCAAGACGGGATCACCCATATGACATTGCAGGGAGAGGTGTCACCCATATGACATTGCAGGGAGAGGTGTTTTCTATTTTGATCTGGGTCAATATCAACTACATTTCTGCAGGATAGCTGACTTCACTTTTTTTTTTTAACCTTTATTAAACCAGGTGTGCCACATTGAGATTAATAATCTCTTTTTCGAGAGGGACCTGGCCAAAAAAGCAGCACATGAAAGTTACAAGAACATAAAATCACAACATAAAACAACTGTTGCTTAAGATAACAGTGTCTGCTAAATGACTCCATTGCCACCCACAATTATCACTGTGTATTAAAGGCAGGGTTAGTAATTCTTGAAAACACTTGCTAACTTCAAGCTCAAATCAAAACAAACTCCAGCAGAAGCTCCGCCCCACATTGAAATACATTGCGAAGTTAACGGCATTGTTGTTTTAAGCGGTGTCCACCCCTTAGATAATTTTCCTATTTTGAGGGCTGTGTAAAAGTACCGGAGTACCGGATAGCAACATGCAAGGAGATATTTTGTGAACAATAGCTGACTGTACCTTTAAGCCAGCCAGACAGAGGAGTAACCTATGGGACATGTAGGTGTGTGAGGTGTACTAGGAGAGAACCCGCTCATGTAGGTCTAGATCGTAGCCCAGAGATGGACCTCCCGTGACTCCAGAGGTAGCAGACTCCACATTACAGGCTCAGCATGGCTGTCGCTTGGGTTTATTATGCAGACGTGTGTGTATGTGTGCGTGCGCGCATGAGAGTTTGAGTAGATAGATCAGAGGGGATCCCATCAGCACCTTTTTTTTTAGTTTTTTTCTCATTTATGGACAATCTTTCCATTTAATGGCCCTGAAATCCACCCTGACCCCTCCCCCTGCACGTCTTTCCTCATACATTATGAACAGGCACCATCCCGTTTCCGTGACGATAGTCCAGGATGCAGACGGTATATACTGTAGCTCTGCGGCATTCTGTCCCACTATATATTCAGTCATTTCAGATTAATGTATGCAGAGGTGGGGTCACTCCGACATTCACAATAGGCACTTGTACAACCACAGGATTATATAGGCCTTGCAAATACACACAGTACAGTAGACCTGCTGCATTACATTAGCTAGTGTGTGCTTAACCTGATGCTACAGGCTAAAGAAAGACCACATCATTTCATGCATGGGCTCTGATGGGAAGCCATGATGCTATTAGGTTATGTAATCCTAAAATGGGAATTGTTTCACTGTAGAATATAGCAAAGCATTTTGACTAATAAGGGATCTGTCTATTGCAGGAATATGGACAATGCAATAAGTCAGAACCGTAATTATTTCTAAACACAACCCAATTTCTGTCAGTTATCACTCCCTTTTTATATAAATTGTATTGCTTACTTTGGTCACCAGATATCTATTCATTTTGCAGTGTTATATTGTATTTTGCATGTTTTAATTAGTTGTGATAATGAAACATAAACATTGTAAATATGATCAAATGTATTGAGATGATTCACTCATAATTTCCAATTCTAAGAGTTTTTGTGTGGTTGGGCTGCAGTCTGAATCTAATCTAATCTTATCTGTCCAATTTGAAACACCTTAAACACATGGCGGTCATAGTGTGATACAATAGTAAGAGAACACTATCCCACCTCTATATCACATATTGAACAAGTTTGTTTATTGATGAGCCTTCATTAAACTTATGTGTATATGTTCTCTTTTTTCTTTCATATGTTAATAAAACATTTTTATAAATGTCAGTTATCAACATGACTTTAGAAAAATCTCAGACCTTAATGGGCACACAGCTATTTTATCATAACACACTAAGACCTAATTTGCTATGTCGATATCCCATCCTCGCTCTGGAATTTACCTCTCCTTTAACTGAATTCCATGGCCCATGACTGATAAAGAACACAGTAGAATTTCACATGCTTAATAAACCTAGTAATAATGGGGATATTTTAATATTTAAAACTAAATTACTTCTGTAGGTAATGGTTTAAAATGTAAAATACATATTTCTTGAATCATACTAACGATGAAAACAATTTTATTGATGATGTGAGACAATTTCACCAATAATTTTAAAGGGACACCCCTAAGTTTTCCAAAAGAAACTAAGAAAATGTTTATTTTATCTATTTTATCTTTTACAATTATTGTATATTTTATACTTGGATACTTTAGATAACTGGCCCTCGTTGCCTACTTTTTTTTTGGTATCATTGACTAGGTTTGTGTGATTGTGAGACTGTTTCAAATGTCTGCTGGAAACTCCTTGGTCTCTATGATTTATACAGTACATTGGATTTCCACTATACAGTACAAATGAGGGACAACTGACACCTTCAAGATTGGTTCCTTTGAATACACACTTTACTGACCTCAGCATATCTTCAGCATAGCTTTGAGCTATGCTGATGTGTGGGTTTTTTTTTCACCTGAGAAGAATTTCCTCCAAACCCTGTTAATTGTAAACATGTCTTCTCTTGAGGCAGTACATTCATTGCAGGGGGACAGTCCCAATATTGAGGTGCGGTGCGAAATGCTCCAATAGAGTAAAATCTGTGGTGAATACTTTGTAGGTGGGTTTCGGTTCAGTGTCATAGGAGAAATGGGAGATAAAAGGCTAACATCTGGCACCTGGCTGCCCTATAGTATGCAGAGTCATCGCCCATTAGATCCTTGGACATGTGGTATACATAGCGCTAAAGCAGTTATATAAAGGGCTGAATGCATTAATAGGACAGTGGATTGCGCTAACTCAAACTCACCTTCCTTAACCTTCCTCTAAACGGATTCGAAAGGAAATGATTGCTCAAGTACTTTGTCAGCTTCACCCTGTCAGTTACAGGACATTCATTGACAAATATATCCATAAATTTTATCGTGCTTATACAGAACTCTTAATGCTTTGGAAAAAAATGCTATCAGGAGAATCAAAGTGAGAGGTAAATACAACAAAGTCTAAACCATTGGAAAATTACAGTATGTATACTGCATAAAGTAAATTATGAAACTTAAAGAACATATTCTAATTGTATGATTAGATGCAGAGGTTCTAGCAGATTTAATTAGACCAAATGCTAGGAAATGTAGCATGAATTACCTCAGGCAAGGGCACTGCAGGAATTGTGGGCCTACAATTGTGGACATACAGTAATATGACACTGGGCACATACAAACAGCAAATGACCATTAGGAAAGCTTATGCATCTAGTCGTATTGGCTTGAGTCACCTACACATACACAGACATACGACACATGCCAACAGGATCAACAGAAGGAATCCTAGGATGGACTTGAAAATATAAGGGCACGGCATGATTAGCCTGTCTTCCTTTCCAGAGAAGACACAGTCCATAGTCAAATCTAACAACATAGAGAGCCGAAGTCACAGCCGAATTATGGGACCTTAGTTTGGGAAAAATATGTATGGTAGTCAACGGCAAGAATACAATTATTTTTAGATCTTGTTGGCTTTGTGACACGAAGCACACATATGGTGTTTGACTATTTAAAAGAAAATTATTTGAGTCAAGAAAGTCTCAGTTTGTTATGGGTGACCATTTATTTGTCCATTTATATACAGTCTATGGTAGAGATACATTTCCCCATGAAAGTAATATTTCATATATAACTAGCCAATTTATTGATCATAAAACCGTTTTATAAATGAAGCCCCTGGATTGGTACAATACAAATGAAAATATTTTTTTTTATATAACAGTAATAATTTGTTCCAGCACAACACAACAAACAACAAATATTAGGTTTTGAATGTTTATCTTTGTTTGGTCAGTTAATATGGCCACACAATTATAGACATGTTTAATTAATTAACACACAATAATACAGTTAACAATACATTTAATTAATTACTTCATTAATGTAGTCGTAGGTATTTTGCACAAGCTTGCAATCTCTTAAACAGGTGCAGACCACACTACATAACACTACCCTAGCATTGGCAGTTCAATGTCCAATGTGGGGGATGGAGCTTCTCTTCTCAAGCATCTCTGACTCTACCTTTAAGACAATATGGATAGGAAATGTCTTATCTTAGACCTACATATATGAAGTAGTTTCCACTTTAAGTGGAATAGCACCGCCCTAAATCCCAAAATACAGTTCCAGAAAGATTAAAACCTACGGTGACGTGCGTATATGTCCCTACAGTGTGTGTGTGTGTGTGTGTGTAAATTCACATTTGCAGGCGGGCATGTGACTTGGTGCCAATGTACGTAAATACTGCATGTATGTGTATGTGTCTTTCTGTCTGCCTGCTGCAGCCGGGCTTCCACGTGAGAATACACATGTTAAGGTTGGAGTGTGGCTCCACGTGATTAGTTGTAAACCAGCACAGACCTGCTTTTCTGACTTTACTCCCTGTGGAAACCAGGGCTTTCTTCATCTAACCTACATACAGAGATACAGAGATACCTGGAGATGCTAAGCCTAGTGTCTCCAGGTGACAAGAATGTGATTTTGTTACAGTATATTGTATCGACAACTACATTGTATCGACAACTACATTGTATCGATAACGACATTGTATCGATAACTACATTGTATCGACAACTACATTGTATCGGGTTGTATTCGTTACAGCATGGAGAAACCACTTTGATACATTCTTATCCCATCTCAGCCAATACTGTTTGGGTGTTTTTTTTCCTACTTAAATGTTAATTTTAAAGTATGTTGTAATTAGTTCCTTCCTTAATTAACAAAAGGTTTACAATTTCACAGGGAAAATAATTGTATTTTTTATGCTTTAATGCTATGATCTTTATCAAAATACTTTGAGTCATTAATTGACTTATTCACATATTTAGTTCTTACTTGAAAAAAGTTACACAATTTAGTATTACAATCTTTGCCTCAAAATCCAGCAATAGTCTTAACTAAAATGCGATAAGAAAATAGAAAGTATTATGAACATTTAATCAACAAAAACATTTGCACCATGATCTGAATGTATGAATGTAGTGTATAATGTACAGTATGGGTATTATTGGTATTATTATTTATTTGTATTTAATACCTAATTTTTACACAAAAAGTGACTGCATCGGCACAAATCCACTGTGCTCAGATACAACCAAGCTGTCTTCTTGTTTTGTTTTTGATAGAAAAGCAGGATAAAGCATGGAATGCAGAGACAGGGAAAAGAAGATTAATTAAACTATGGTATGGAAATCGGTTGTGACCTACTTAGTGAGGTGGAGCCTGGACAAGAGGCTGGACATCTTTATGTTAACACCCTGCTAACAAAGATTATGTCGTGGCAACATGGCAGCAGTCACAAAAACATTTAAATTCAAGTGTATCTGCAGCCCAGCTCTGAGCTTGACTCCACTCACTACAAAACGTCAGGGTTCAGGGAGCTGAATGAGGGGAGGGGAGGGGCTGATTAACATTAACGTTAATATTTTAATTTCATGACATATGAGCGTGTACAAATGAAAACCAGCCAGGTACTGGGGTGGTTTTTAACAGTTATGAGTATAGTTATTTTTTCAGCACATGAAATGTAGATTTGTATAAAAATGTTAATTTTGTCAACTGATGTGTCTCATCAGAGATCATTCCTTCTTAGTTTACATCTTTAAAAAAATAATTTTAGGGTACAGTTACACTTTACAGTCATATCACAATTTAACTATTTGTTTAGTTTTATTGATATTGCCATAACATAGATTATGTTAGCTTTGATTCATATATTATATTTATTTTGTATTTTGTTTTATATTAGATTGGTATAATTTAATTGCTTGCATATACTGTACTGTATAGGTACCAGTACAGTAGTATGATTTAAGTGATTACTGTAGTTCTTAATTTATTAACAGCTGCTTTCCAATTGTTTTAATAAGATGGTGTCAGACCATAAGAATAGACACCATGTTATTAAAACTATTGGATATGTAAATTGCACAGGCTAAATGAATGAGCAATAGTCTGAATTATCATTGTATTTACACATTCTGCCATTTGTTAATAGGAAAAAGAACTTGAGATGATTGCTTTAACATAGTTTTGTATCTCCAGTAGGGATGGCACGATTCAGATTTTTCAGTCCCGATACTGATACAGATACCTGCACTTTTGGCATTGGCCAATACCGAGTACCGATCCAATTCCAGTGCTAAATTAAGTTTTAAGTTAAGTTGCAAAGTAAATGACAGCCAATCTCTATTTTAGGACTTAAATGCATTTTAGAAACCTGCTGCTGATAGTGTGGCCTGGGTAGGTTAGACATGGCTGATGCTTGACAGTAGACCCACGTGTGTAAATTAATTTAATTGGATCAGCCGCATGGATCGGTTACAACTGTCCAATTGTCACCGATAACAATCCATCTAATTAAGTCATTTAATCTTGAACTATTCTGTAGATGTTATCACTCAAGGCAGCACATATGTTAATGTATGTTACAGCGTGTTTATAAAGGTCCTCTTTACAGCATTTTAAACATTAATATAGGGACAAATATCTATTTTATATGTAAATATATAGCGGAGTAATCCTGTGCAGAGATTGACATCACTGTGTGCGTTGTAATCTGAGGTTGTAATTTGAATAGCCTGCCCGGCTTCATGTGTGCATGTTAGTGTGTGTGTTTGCGTGTACGTGTGTGTGTGTGTGTATAGTCATGAATATTTTGTTTTGGGTTGAGATGCTGGTGTTTAGTGTGACATCTAGTGGCAGACAAGATCATGTACTTACTTTACTGTAAGCACCTGTCATAAGATAGGCTCTATGAAATAGAGCTACCCTACCTCAGTAAATCATTT
This sequence comes from Typhlichthys eigenmanni, assembly GCA_027564635.1. Lineage (NCBI taxonomy): Eukaryota > Metazoa > Chordata > Actinopteri > Percopsiformes > Amblyopsidae > Typhlichthys > Typhlichthys eigenmanni. The sequence goes on from JAODUK010043360.1 coordinate 13,552, forward strand.
CAATTAGCTTGCTTTGCATTGCTTTACCGGAAATTGAAAAACGAATCACACAAAATTACCAGGTATTTTTGTTAATAGTGCAGTGAGAAAAGCTATTCTGCTAGTTAATTATTTCTGCTGTTGAAATTACATTACAATGAAGAAGTCTGAATGTGTTCCAATCAGGACGTAATCCAAATAATTACACCTATACACAGTATATATCTGTGTTTCTCCCTCTATTTTATCCAGTGATCCTGCACAATGAAACCCGACTCCTTCATCTATATATGTTGGGGTGAAAGGGGGTGGATTAAAGGGAGAGTGCATACAAATGTATGTGCGTGCGTGTGTGTGTGTGTGTGTGTGTGTGTGTGTGTGTGTGTGTGTCAGAAGGAATAGGGGACTAGATGTGGTGTGGCTACAGAGCTTGTTTGGTCAATAAACCGATACATCTTCATCTTCCTAATTAGCTATTTGCTCTTATTCAGGAGAAGCACACACATTTAATTCCCATTTTCTCCAGCGGCGACATGAAGACAAAGCCGTACAGTTCAGTACAGTATGGGTGTGGGCGTGGGTGGGTGTGTGTTATGACATCTAGAAAAGCAGACATGGTTCTGCTGTAATGCAGAGTTTTAGTTATAAACCTTATAAAAGGAAAGGGTCATTGAGTTTTCAAAATGGCAGTTAAAAGACATACAGTACAGTGAAAATAAAATACAGTTCAATATGGTCCTACAACAATGCATACAACATGCAACAGATACAGATACTGTATGCATGTAACGAACATGGACATGATGGACTATTAAAACAAGTGCCTATAACAAATAATATAACAGCATGGCATTAAAGCAAGTCTGTGTTAATATAAATAGGTTAAAGAGTTATACAGAATGGTGTGGACGTCATCTGTAAGTGGGAGAACGACAGAGAACAATGAGAGGTATTACAATAATTGTATAAGAGAGTAAAGCGTGTTATGTTTGAGTCAGCATGCGTTAGTGAGATGACGTTGAAGTCAAGTGTGTTTTGAAATGGTGGTAGAGCTAGATGAGGTGATAAAAACAATTGTAGCAACGCCGATTGGTTCAACGCTTTCCTGCACAGTATATATATATATATATATATATTAGAGAAGGGCCCTGAGTTCTTATTAACTGTATCTTACTTCAATATTATTTTGAGTTCCTTTTTACAAATCTTAGGCTAATCAACTTTGACAAAACTTGTTAATATATTATGCTATAGAGTATTTTTACTTAATATCTATTAATAATATTATACACTATGAATGTAATCTTATGCATTTATATTTAAACCCAATTAGAAACACAAATGAATTACTATCACAACTCAGGTAAGTTTCAAATATAGCAAAATTTAGTATTAATTCACACTCAAATTACAAGTCTATAGATCAAATAAAATGCAGGTACCTGTTGGCTCTAATCCTTAAGTATAACTTCCACACACACAGACACACACAGACACATACACACACTTATAAACTATATTTGTGTGTACGTCGGCAAAACAAATAACTTACTTAACTTAACGACCGTCGGTATAGCATTGTTGGATAAACAGTGGCCGATAGTCCAATGAAATCTCATGAATCTCAAACTTGCTTCTTCTCTCAACCCAACGGAAGAGACTATTTCCCCGCGCTACCTTCGTCACACCCACTTCCTGCTTACTTACTTCAACTGATCATGAACAAACATTCAGATATATAATGATTCCTCCTAGTTACATAGTTACATAAAATAACTAGTTAATTAAATCTTTCCAAATTATTTATCAACATATATTTAAACCTATTTATTACAATATGGTAGTTTAATATTGGATTATTTATATTCTCGGCACTATATATTGGCCACTGGGTTACACCTGTGTTCACAAAATCACAGGTTCCAACAGTGACTGAACTTCCTCAATGTCATTAAATATGAAATCAGTCAAATAAGTGCAGCAGATAAGATAAGTGTTAAAGGTGTACATGCAACCCGCCCCTCAGCACCACCCCTCCTCCCCAGACAAAAGACGATTATCTATTGATTACCTGACTCGCATTCTGGGAAAGTGGTTACATTACGTAAAGTGCATCTGCTTTCATCACCCCTGTCTGTCTTATTCTCTCTCTTGCTTACCCACACACACACACACATGCACTCTAACAAACACAATTCTCTTTTTTCTACACATCCCCTTATATTTATTTTCCTCTTCTTTTGTTTTTTCTTTATTCCTTTCTGCCTCGTCTGAAGGTGTGGGGTGACGGGAACACATATACACATATACCGTATAGAGTGATGAATAGAAGGCAGGAAGGAAGGGTGAGGCAGTGTTGTTGTGTTCTAGGTTATCACAATTCATCTGGTTCTGAATTTCTTTCTACCAGTTTCCAGGAAGTTGAAGCTCAAATTGTATTCACTCAACCCATGTACCCCAACAAACGATGGCATGTTTCTTCATGAAGTACACCATTACACAGTAGTGGAATACCCTACTTAAGACATTCATGCAGAATCAGACCCTTATACAGAGGTTAAATCTGTTTCAATCAATTATCTACGTTCTCTGAGGAAGTGCTTACCTTAGTGACCCCAGAATTTGCAAAACATTTTTGAGTACATTTGCTGAAATGGTTATATTCTGTTTAGTATTGTCCAATAGTTATCTTGCACATTTTCTATCTGTCTTGCTCTATCCATGGTGCTGAAATGTGTGTCACAGGATGGCACAGAGACTGTAAATGCCATTTTACCTTTGCTATACAGTTTCTTTACAGACATTTGTTAGAACAGGCCAGCAATGTATAGAAATAGCTAAAAACCATGAACTGCATTTTGATAGTTACATCTGTTTATACAACCCATTGTCAATTGTGTTTACTATGCTCCCATCCATCCATTTATCCATCCATCCATCTATTCATCCATCCACCCATCCATCCATCCATTTATCCATCCATCCACCCATCCATCCATCCATTTATCCATCCATCCATCCATCCATCTATTCATCCATCCATTTATTCATCCATCCATCCATTTATCCATCCATCCATCCATCCATCCATTTATCCACCCATCCATCTATCCATTTATCAATTTATCCATCCATCCATTTATCCACCCATCCATCCACCCATCCATCCATCCATTTATCCATCCATCCACCCATCCATCCATCCATTTATCCATCCATCCATCCATCCATCTATTCATCCATCCATTTATTCATCCATCCATCCATTTATCCATCCATCCATCCATCCATCCATTTATCCACCCATCCATCTATCCATTTATCAATTTATCCATCCATCCATTTATCCACCCATCCATCCATCCATCCATCCATCCATCCATCCATCCATCCATCCATCCATTTATCCACCCATCCGTCCATCCATTTATCCATCCATCCATTTATCCACCCATCCATCCATCCATCCATCATCCATCCATCCATTTATCCATCCATCCATTTATCCACCCATCCATCCATCCATCCATCCATCCACCCATCCATCTACCCACCAATCCATCCATCATTCATCCATCTATCCATCCACACATCCATCTACCCATCCACCCATCCATCATCCATCCATCCTTCCATCATCCACCCACCCATCCATCCATCCACCCATCCACCCATCCATCCATCCCTCTCCCAAAGTAATAGTCCTTTTTCTTGAGTACCCTTCTGTCCTCCTCCTCTCCATTCCCATGACTACTTTCAACATGGCAACCTTGTCTTTTCTTATCCCTTGACCTCTGCACCTTCAGAGCTCTTATCTATCGCTCCCTCTCTCTCTCTCTCTCTCTCTCTCTCTCTCTCTTTCTCTCTCCCTCCCCCCTTCTCTCTCTCTCTCCCTCCCCTCTCTCTCATCTAACTAGCCCTTCATACGTCCTCTGTATCTCATCCTTCTCTCCTCATATCCTCCCCTGACCCTGTCCATTACCAGGCTCCATAAAAGCTCCCCTCCCGTCCTATGCACCTCTGGTGTCTCTTAGCAGAACAGTCCGTCTGCAACCCGCTATTCCCTGTGTATTTATAGACACACAGAGAACTGGGTAGGATTGTGTGGGCAAGACAGCAAATAGATGGTGTGTGTGTGTGTGTGTGTGTGCGTGTGTGTGTGTGTGTGCGTGTGCATGCATGTGTGTAGGTGTGTGTGTGAGAGTGTGTGTGTGGTGATGAGTGGAGGAATAAGGGGTGATGATTTGCTTTTATACTTAGATTATCTATCTATCTATCTTTCTATCTATCTATCCATCCCTGTCGGTCTGTTTGTCTATATACTGTATATCTATTTAGTGTTCAGTTTATTTGTTTTTATCACGTAAAGGACAGGTGTTTGGTAATTAGGGGATCCCAGAGCATTCTTGGTAAAAACTGACCGTTACTGGCGTTGTATTTCCACAAAACGTAGAGTCTCACACACAGACACACACACACCACCATAGGCGTAGGCTTGGGATGGGAGGGTATGTCCCTCCCAAAATTGAAGGACCATTAAATTGTCAAAATTGGAGAAAAAAATAATATATATTTAGGGTTAATTTGACCTCACCCCACATGGAAAGGATTGACAGATTGATCAATTACTTGACTCTGTGGGTGGTTGTACACAGTCGTTCTTAGATGGAGTTGGTGGAGCGAGATTCTGACTGACAGTTACATGACCGGAGTCTGACGTGACGTTCAGCCATGCAAGACTGATAAGAGGTCTGTGATGCACTTGTCCAACCGGACAGTAAATCCTGGAGATCTCCATAGAAAATGCAGTACCAGGGTTCGAGATTCACCGGAAACATTGGCCAGAAACATTCAGGGTGACTGAGGTACTTAGAAACCCTTTAGTTAGAACTCCTTTAGTGTTATGATGTTAACTAGAGGTGTATTCCAATCAGTAATTACTACTGTGACACTGAGTATTTGTTTCTTTTCATAGCTTGAAACGTTTCCAAGTAAGTCAAGTAATGGCGCTTTTCTACTGCTGATACCAGCTCAACTCGACTCGCCTTTTTTGCTTTTCAATTGGGCAAAAGTTGTCATCGTACCTGGTACCAGATACTTTTTCTAGTACCTGCTCTGTCGAGGTTCCAAGCGAGCTGAGGCGATATCAAAATGACATGACAACAATACAGACTACTGAATTACGTCGTCATTGTGTAACACAGACATACATAGATAACGGCTGTGAAATACTGGGAATAAATCTAACATTGTTTTTGAAATGTTTTGCGATCTACAATGTAACCTATTAATGAGTGAAATTTGAGGTCACTATGCCTCTACACCATGTATGTGCTGGTAACAGCAAGGGCATCGATCAGCAGTGGAGTAAAACGTCCCTGCCAAAGGTCAACCTAAGCCTATGACCTTGCCATAGTTCTATGGTCCTAGCACGCCACCATCTTGCGTGCCCTTTGACCCCTGAAGTCAGCCATGCCGACATAACTCCACATGACAGAGGAGAGGAGAGGAGAGGAGAGGGGAGGAGAGGACAGGAGAGGAGAGGAGAGGAGACGAGAGGAGATGGATGAGTGCAGGGTGGGTTGCAGTAGAGAGGTTACACAGAAAGTAGCAGGTGATGAGGGGGATTTGGGATGAATGGAGAGATTATAAAGAGAGGCTTGCGGAGATTAGCTATGGATGAAGAACTGAAGACAGGGCTGACCTGCGCCATGGCGATGATTATGCTGATGATATTTGGGTGAAGGTGGTAACAAGACACATTTAACCTACAATACATCAAGGTAGCACTCTAGCTCGCGGTGCAGCGGGGTTAAGGAGAGGGGGGCTGGATGGTTAATGAAGGCATCCTTAAACTTGGGATCCTTGGAGCAATTCCCCTGTCGGCCCATACCGGCTGAGCTGTAATGCAAGATAGCTAACCCTTTACCCTGCTCCACGGCTGAAATAGTTAGCTGAATTAGAATTCCGAAATCATACTAACTTGGAAAATAAATTGGCTATTAACGACATCAAACTAGTGCGCTACATATATAGTCTTGCGTTCATTCGCACTACGTCACATAAGCGCCTCTTACTGGTACATGCTGTAGACCCCTGTGAGCATGTCGGGAAGTGTGGTAGTAGATTTTCATTGGCTGTCAGCATTGTCACTCACAAGATTCTATACGTAATGATTTGCTTTGTGAGGGTTGTTTTATATTCACTATTATGAGATAGAAATAATGTTTCATTTTACATGATCCACTGTATTCCTGTAACACAACATTATTTCTATGCTTGTGCGTGTGTGTGTGTGTGCGTGTGTGTGTGTATGCGTGCGTGCGTGAGCGCGTGCATTTGAAACAGAAGGCAAGACACACCCAGCGTTTTTTAAACACTGAAATATTTTAGTGTCACTGCAGTGCCTATCTACTGTCTCTCTCTCCCTCTCCCCCCTCCCCCACCTCGCCATAACTGCACTGCATATCCTCCTCTGTCTCTCTCCATTTTCAGCTCTCTCGCTGCCCTTCCCCCACTCCAGCTCTCCTTTGCGTTTCCCTCCCCCACTCATCACCTTCCCCCTGCTCCCATATCACTTCCTCTCCCTCTCTCTCTCTCTCTCCCTCTCCCTCTCTCCACCTCTCCCCCTCCCAGCTTTCTGTTTGTTTGCCTCCATCTTTCTGCCTCCTCATTTCTCCTTCCCTCCAACACTTCACGTCTCGATGTACTCCTGTTCCGCCCTGTTTTCCATTAGTTCACCCTACTGTCTCATAAGTTGTCTCTCTCTCTCTCTCTCTCTCTCTCTCTCTCTCTCTCTCTCTCTCTCTC
>JAODUK010043371.1:0-20335 GCA_027564635.1 Typhlichthys eigenmanni
GGAAGTTTGGGGTCCCTTGCTGGAGCTGCTGCCCCCGCGACCTGACTCCGGATAAGCGGGAGAAGATGGATGGATGGTAATAAACAATGTCTTCCTACTGCTTGTGTATTGTACTCACGAGGCTTTAAATGCCTTGGCTCGCTCTGTCGCACAGAGTGGTGGTAAGATTTCACTGACGCCGTCTGGTTCATTGTGCTTTTGCCCTTTGCGTCGCCTTCTGCTTGCATGCTGCGAGACAGAACAAATATCATCCCAGGGAAAAGATTTTGATCAACAGTGGGGTCCAAAATACTGAGACCACATAAAAAAATCTCTAAAGTGTTTTCACATTTATAACCGTTTAAAAACACAAGAACTACTTGAAAACAAGGGGTGTAAGAAATATCGAAACACCAGTATCAGTATTGTGATATTACGTTGCGTGATACTGTATCGATTCTCTAATACCGGTACCCGAATGGATTAAAAAATTTAAATAAAATAAAAAACAGATTTAGCTTGAAGATCATTTCTATCTGCAGTCACTGAGAAAGTTTAAATAAGTGAGGGTTTTTTTGCAGCAGTGCCACACATTAGAATTGCTATGAGAGTTTTCCACAAATTAGAAATGTGAAAACGTCGTTATTAGAGCAAAAGGAGGACATACCAAATATTGAGATATTTTGAAATTCATGTACATTTTAAAAATATTAACTTTTCACTCAAATTTTTAAGGTGATAAGTAATGAAAGAAAATATGAAATAATGTATTACATTTGAAATAAATGCTACAAAATAGAAGTATCTTGACTAGTGGTCTCAGACTTTTGGTTCCTACTGTATTTCCATGGTATCGATTCACTGCTTAAATAATTACTTACTTTTTTGACTCTGAAAGAAATTTCTCAAAATACATCTTCCAATTCAAAGGAAACCCATATAAAAACTTATTTAAAAGCCACTTTGGTATTCCTGAAAAGGACAATATAAAAACATACAGTATAATATCACCTTTAACATTATTTAGGACATGCATAACAATATCTGTAATTGATGTACATGCATGCATGTATAATTTGTATTTATAAAAAAAAAAAATGTACAGTTGATATAAAAAGTCTACATACCCCTGTTAAAATGCCAGGCTTTTGATATATAAAAGAATGAGACAAAGATAAATCATGTCAGAACTTTTTCCATGTGGCTGTGTTCAGAATTAACCAATCACATTCAAACTCATGTTAAACAAAAGTCATTACACACCTGCCATCATTTAAACATTTCAGACATTTTCATAGTTGCATCTCAGAGCAAAAGCCATGATCCGCAGAGAGCTTTCAAAAGCATTAGTTGAAAGATATCAGTCAGCAGAAGGGTACACAATAATTCGAAAAGCATTAGATATCATGGAACACAGTGAAGACAGTCATCATCAAGTGGAGAAAAGCATCAGAGACATTACCAAGAACTGGACGTCCCTCCAAAATTGACAAAAAGACCAGAAGAAAACTGGTCAGGGTGGCTTCCAAGAGGCCTACAGCATCATTAAAAGAACTGCAGGAATTTCTGGCAAGTACAGGCTGTGTGCAACAATGTGACAATGTCCCGTATTCTTCACATGAATGGGCTATGGGGCAGGGTGACAAGACAGAAGCCTTTTCTTACAAAGAAAAACATCCAAGTCTGGCTAAAGTTTGCAAAAACAAACTAAGTCCCCCAAAAGCACATGGGAAAATGTGTTATGGTCTGATGAAACCAAGGTTCAACTTTTTGGCCAGAATTCTAAAAGGCATGTTTGGTGCAAAAGCAACCCAAAGAACACCATACCCACAGTGAAGCAATGTGGTGCCAGCATCATGCTTTGGGGCTGTTTTTCTTCAGCTGGGGCCATAGTCAGGGTGGAGAGAATTATGAACAGTTCCAAATACCAGGCAATTTTGGCACAAAACCTTCAGGCGTCCATTAGACAGCTGAAGATGAAGAGGAAGTTCACCTTTCAGCACGACAACGTCCCAAAGCACACATCCAAATCCACAAAGGTGTGGCTTCACCAGAAGATGATTAACTTTTGGAATGGCCCAGCCAGAGCCCAGACCTGAATCCAACTGAACATCTGTGGGGTTATCTGAAGAGGGCTGTGCACAGCGATGTCCTCGCAATCTGACAGATTTGGAGTGCTTTTGCAATGAAGAGTGGGCAAATATTGCCACCTTAAAATATGCCATGCTAATAGACTCCTACTCAAAAAAACTGATTGCTGTAATAAAATCAAAAGGTGCTTCAACAAAGTATTATAGTTTCAGTGTGTGCACACTTCTGCAAACAGGTTATAAGGATAGATTTTTTATTTTTCCCCCTTGAAGATTTCAGTTTGTTTTTCAAATTAATTGTTCACATTAAAGGTGGATAAAGTTCTGACATGAGCTGATCCAGTCGTTGCGAGCTAAAGTAGCTAGCGCTCGACACCCCACGCCGGGGGTTGTTTTGTCTTGTTTCTTTTTTTCCGTTTACAGTAGATATTCTAATAAATTACTTCAATACAATTCTTGGTAATATTCTAGACTCAGTTGCTCCATTAAAATTAGCAACGCAAATTAGGAGGCCAACCCCAACGTTTACAGCTGAGTTGCGCTTGCCAAGAAAACAAATAGAAAACTAGAGTGAAAATGGCGTTCAACAAAACTCAATGTATTCTATAATGCGTGGAATGATAGTTTATTAAATTACAAACGAGCCCTTTCGGCAGCAAAAACTTCATACTACTCAATGTTAATTAGGACTAATAAAAATAATCCAAGATTCCTGTTTGACATGCACTGTTGCAGAATTAACACAGAAGCCGTCATCTCCTGATAATCTAGCCCTCACAGCTAATGACTTAATGAAATTCTTCACTAATAGAATTGACTGAAACTATTTCTTCAACTCAATTCCAATCAAACCATTCTAGTCATATAAATGAAGACGAAATGGTCAATGGTGCAGATATGCTTGTGCATTTAGATATGGTGTCCCTTTATTCCCTCTCAGAATGAATACGTACAGCTAAGGCTACCAATTGTTCACTTGATCTACTAACTGGAAAAATAATTAAGAGTTATTTCCAGTTCTAGGGCCCTCTATACTTACTATAATTAATACATCACTCTCATCTGGTATCGTCCCTATAGCTTTTAATGACTTATTGCTTACTATAGACGCAGATACCTGATCTGTGTTATTACTATTGGATTTATCTTGGCGCGAGTGGGGTGACAATGTCATGGTTTTGCTCTTATTTAACTGAAAGGACACACTGTGCAGCTCATGGTAATGTGACCTCTGACTACCATAAGGTTACTTTTGGCATCCCCCAGGGTTCTGTGCTGGACCCTTTATTATTATATCCAACCACTGGGTGATATATGCAAATATGGTATTAGTTTTCATTGTTATGCTGATGATACCCAATTTTATATGCCCCTGGAATTTAAAAACCAGGATAACCTCAGAATTTTAGAGTCATGCCTTTTGGATATAAAACAATGGATATCTTTAAAAAAAATGTTTTACACCTAAATCCAGATAAGACTAAGATGTTAATTAGTGGACCGGCCAGGCACAGACACGTGTTCAAGGATGCCACACTTAACTTTGACAATTGTAATATTATTCAGAGTAACTCAGCAAAACATTTAGGAGTGATATTTGACTGTGCACTCTTTTGATTTGCACATTAAAAAGGTTACTAAAAATGTATTTTTCCTTCTTCGCAACATTACACAAATTTTTCAGATTTTATCTTTGACAGATGCAGACACATATTCATGCGTTTGTATCTTCATGGTTAGATTACTGCAATTGTTAACTCTGGCCTTCTGAGTATTAAAAGTCTTCAGATGGTAGTCAGTTTATCTGAGATGTGATTTTAAGATTCTATTGTTTACCTAAAAAGCATTACATGGATTTGCACCTTCCCATTTAACTGATCTGACCTAGTGATACCATATGTTCTATCCCGAGCTTTACGCTTACAAAATGCAGGCTTGCTATCCATCCCAAAAGTTAAAGAAATCAGCATTTCTAGAGCATTCTCACACAGCCCCACTTTAATGGAATTCCCTACCAGCTGATGTTAGGGGTGCTAGTACTGCGTCGACCTTCAAAATCAAACTAAAAACCTAATTGTACAGTGAGACATTTAGTTAGCAACAGTAAATTTTCCCCTCTGCTTAGGAGCCTAAATGTTTATACATTAGGCTCCTTTGTGTCGTCTTTGTGTGTTTCTGGCCCCTGTTTCTCTCTCTGAGTGTGGTGGATGGGAGATGCTGTCACGATCCTGGAGGCTGGATTGTGCGGCTCCAGCCCAGTGATGTCATCGGGGGAAGTTGCTACCTTGGTCAAGGGCAGCGTGTCAGCGGCGATGTTCACTGAACTGGGACAGAGAACTATGTGGAGAGCCAATGGTTGTGTGTTGGTCATCTCCTGCTCGGTGGAGGAGTGTTGTCACGAGGAGATGCTGACATGGTCCCGGACTATGTATGGATGGTGGTGGCTACTGCTGCAGAAGCCAAGTCTCCAATGCAGACAAGCACTATAGTTGTTGAGCGGTCCTGGTCGTGACTAGTGCTATAGAACTATTTCCTTGGACCTGTGACTCAAGTGGCGTCTGTCAGTGTCACTTCCTCTGACCTAGGACTCCTGTGGCGTATGTTAATGCTACAATTAACAGACTATTCATAATTAACTAACTTGCAAGACGCTTTAAATCTTTCCGATGTGTTAGTTCTTAAGTACGGCACAATGTGAAAATTATACATAGTATTAATGCTACATTTTGTTTACCTACTGCATTTTACCCGTCCTGGAGGGATGGATTCCTCCCTCTGTGGTCCCTTCCAATAGGTTCTTACCTTTTTTCCCCCTATAGGGTTTTAATGGAAGTTTTTCCTTGCCCGAGGGGAGGAGCAGGTTAAGGGGGTGTTGATTGTTTTCATGTGAAATGTAGGTTGTAAAGCCATTTGAGACTACAATGTGATTAAGGGCTATATAAATAAAATTGACTTGACATGAATCTTTGTCTCATTCGTTTACATCACAAAAACCTGGCATTTAACAGGGGTGTGCAGACTTTTTATATCCACTGTATGTATGTATGTAGAAAACACCATTTAAGAACAATGTGTGAAGTTTAAATATTCACCTACCATAGTCAACATCCATTTTCATTCTGCCAATTAAGACATAGGTCTTGCCAGACACTGTCTTCACCTGAGATCTGGAAATTCTCTCCACAATGAGGTTACTGTGCCAGAGTGTATTGTCATCTCTGGTTATGAAAAGAAAGTACTGAAATGTCATAACATCATCAAAACAAATACTAGACAGACATTAATGTATAACAAAATATGCCTTTTATCTTGATGCACGCAAAAGCATCTCGGCTACACAAATTCTTGTAAGCTGTGAAACCGGTTACCTGAGAATTCCCTCAACATACAGTCCGTGCCGATTGTGCCTCAAACACCACTGTGTCATGTAAACCTGATTCACCTGGCAAGAGAAACACAACCTGAATAGGGATAACTGAAGAAATGTCTTGATGCACATGTCAGATGTCTTAAATATCAGCCCAACTGCACATTCTGCAACAGGACAGAATGTTTTCTATACTGGTTTAAACGCATTATTTTGATTTTGTAAAGATAACATTATAACAATAAGAATGATGCACACCTCTGATGCCAATCTATTGGTAGTTTGTAGTTGATCTAGGTTGTGCATGAACACAGCTTTACGCTTATTTGGGAAGGAGATCCGGGGTGACTGAATGACAAGTGGGTCCTCCACCAGAGACAGCTGTGGCTTGACAGCTGGCATTTGGACGTCCTCGCAGGAGCTTTCCTCAGACGGGCTACTTCCTGCCTCCAGTCTGGGCCCATGGACTGGAACACGACTGCAAATTAACTCTATGTCCTCATCCACCTCAGCCAGATCATGGGTTGTGGAAGACGGCTTGCCTGAAGAAAACAAAAACAACATAAGCAAGAAAATTTGACCTGGCATATTCCATTCTCCAAATCTTTGCATTCCTTATCAATTTTACAATGACAGCTGTGTTTTGTCAATAATAATAATTGTTAGCAAACGTTAGCATTCATTAAAGTGAACATACACTGATCAAATTTATAAATGCAACACTTTTGTTTTTGCCCCCATTCATCATGAGCTGAACTCAAAGATCTAATACTTTCTCTATGTACACAAAAAGCCTGTTTCTCTCAAATATTGTTCACAGATCAGTGTTAGTGAGCACTTCTCCTTAGGTGAGATTATCCATCCACCTCACAGGTGTGGCACATGACGATGCAGATCAGACAGCAAGTGTATTGCACAGGTGTGCCTTAGGCTGACCACAATGAAAGGCCACTCGAAACTGTGCAGTTTCACTGTATTGGAGCGGTCCGGGGGGGATCCAAAAACCAGTCAGTTTGACCACCATTTGCCTCACGCAGTGCAACACCTCTCCTTCGCATAGAGTTGATCAGGTTGTTGATGGTGTATAATTTTGTTCAGTGTAATTATCTAAATTATGGGATTTTGATCATCGCCATTGGCAGACAAGTGAACCTAATAACTCTATGTAATGCTCAAAGTTGGACATAAAACATTTCAAAATGAAATAAATTGTAACATTGTGTGTAATGTAATCCTTACACCCCATTACAAAGCAGTCTATGCTGCAGAGCTACCAGCCTCTCACCTCTATTGCAGCTGCTCACTCTGTCAACCATTTGCTGTTTTTTCTGCATCTCCTTTTCCTTCAAGAGAGCAAACATCTTGGCAGGGGACATCTGGGGAAGTTTCTCCAGTGCAACGTGTAGCTCTGTTCCAGCAGGAAGACCACAAACATCAGTTAGGTTTGACAGGTAGTCTGCTTCCTGGACAGTCAATGAATTAATATGTAATATGCATATTAAGAAAACACTCTTCACAATACTACACTTCACTATTCAACATTGATTTAGAGTTTAAAAGGGCAATTGAAGATTATTTTGAAGGCATTAGAGAAACCACACTGCTTTGGTTTCAAACGGGTGGATGCAAATAACCCCTTGAGCAACCCCTTCAATAAAAAAAAATACTCCAGGTTTTAAAGTAACGTTCAGTAACGTTTAAGTTAATTTAATGTACTGAAGGCACCCTAAGTATACATTTCAAATTGATACCTTGTTCCAACACTTTGGCCATTACTAAGAGTAGCCTAAATGGGATGTTTTTCTGACAAGGCAATCTAATGTATTCTGATGAATAAAACATAGCCTCACGTTTAATTACGGCACGTGATGAGTCACATAGAGGATGGTCCTGATCCAGGACAGGACGTCGTTTCACAGCTGGGGGAGATACATCATCACAGGGATCCATTGATGATAGGCTGTCAGAGGCAACCAACCTGCATGAATTTGCCTCCGACTGGTTGACAGAGAATGAATGTTCTGCAACACTGGGTAAAACCTCCATGCTGGTGTTGTTTATAATACCATCTTCACAATGAGCTGTGGAGGCTGCACAGTGCTGAGATGGACCACTGTGGCCTATTAAATGAAGAAGAAGAAAAACAGAAAGACACGGGCTGCACTTAAGATGGTGCAACATTTAAATGCTCTGGATTTAACGCGTGGTTACAAAACATGGAGAAGTTGGGTAGTAGGTTTGACAATGTTCACCTGACATAATCAGATTTTGAATTTCATTAATTTCATATCAGAATGAGACGATATTGCTTTCAGGTGAAATAAGCATGATTTTTTTAGTGATCATAACAAATATGGTCAAAAACTTGCAAATATCAATCAGACTATTGGACAAGGGGTTTTCTTTCTTTCTGTCTTTGGATGAACATTGCAAACACTTGTGTGATGTGTTGTTATAATAAGCTTTCATGATAAATTAGGAAACATTTGACTGAATAAACAAATATTGATTTTTGGTTAATATTATTTAGTCCACACTACTCACCTCTATCCCTGAGCTCCTTGGTCACATTTCTGACCTCACATCTTTCATGTGGCTCCCATTTTCTCTTCCTTGCCCTTTCTTTCATGTAGGCAAACATCTTGGCTGGGGACATCCGTGGAAGTCTCGTCAAAGGAATATATGGCTCTGTTCAAAGAGCCAAAATGTTAGATGCTTGTCTGAACGGCTGGGTTGTCTGTAATATAGAAACTAAGCAGGGACTTACTGAGGAACTTAAAACCATCAACATCACGTTCTCCCAAAGCAAATGTTTCACGATTGTCTCCTTTAGAGGACTGATGAGGTGTCTGCCACTTTACTGGCGTTCTGCAAGTCATCTCATTGACCCGAGTGTTGGGATAAGACACACCTGTCATTTGAGACTTTGTTGCGGATAAAGGCTCTGGGATAGGTCTCTTTGTTGGCGTATATATTGGGTTAAAAGCGGTGTCTTTCACTGGGGGTGCCTCATGGACAGGTTTACTGTTAAACTGGGATATTAGTTGCAGGCTTTTCCTTGGTGACTGGATTGGTGAGATACTTAGGGCATCAACCTCATAATGGTGGAAATCATAATCCTGATTCTCCTTCGTCTTGTCCAAATCCCAAATGTCTTCTTTTCCCTTTCTGAGAAAGGTAGAGGCGAGGCCTTGTCTGTCTTTGACTCTGAAAGGGCTCGCTTTCTCTGTTTGTATTCTCTCGCCAGTCTGTCTGTTAAGCTTGTATTTCATTTTAGCAAATACCTTAGCGGGGGATTCAGTCTGGTTATGTAATGATTTAATCCTCTTCGGAAAGGGGAAAATGAATGGATCCCCACAAACCACAGACGCGTCATCCATTGATATGGAATCCAACCGACTTGATGCAGTGAATTGATCTTGAATTGTTGTAGTAGAATTCAACCCTCGAACAGCACACCCTTCCCTACTTGTCTTCATCTGCCTAATTAAATCCGGATTTGAATTAACTGTAGGTCTACTACAGAAGTTTGAAGACAAAACGTCTTTGTAAATTGCCCTGTTTTTGCTAGGGGTGACATTGTTGTATTTTGATGATGTGAACATTGTAACGTAGCTGAAAAAATGGCAATAGCAATCGACTTTTATCCGTTTGTGCAGTCTGCATCTGAACTACAGTAAGGACAGCAACACCTTACCGTTACATCTCATAGCGATTCATCTATCACATTTACTTTTTCGATTATTTGATCGTGTCAAATAGAAATTGAAACCGATCTATTGACACAAAAGACATCCGAAATTAATTGTCTTGTCCTGGTGTATTATAGGGTGTATAGCACTAGCTATTAGCTGACCGACCTCGTTAACTTTTTTTAAATCTTCGCCGCCACTGGATAAACTACGTCATTTCCGTAAACACCGTACGTGACGTACAGTGTTTGATAACAATTGTTATATCTGTAAAAGGTAAAACAATGTATGTACATTACATGTACTTATAATAAGGTCTAATTTTAGACTATTATGTTGTTGAATAAACAAAGTAAAAAAAAAAACGATTGCTGCTGTTCTTGAATGTATTTTGTACTCGCCACTGCGCACGCAGACACTGCGATTTATTGTCTACTGCACAATTCAACGCAAGTCTGAATGTCTCGGTATCATTTGCAGTTATACATCTGACGCGTTGTTTTCAACAGAGATGTGTCCGTCTACTTGTTTTCATTTACACTTGCCCCATGACATTAGTTCTGAATTTCATTATACAATGCTTTATTTTGTTGTTTAAAAATAATTATAGCGCTACTGGTAAGGTACCGTAATTTACGTGCGTGATGCAACATGGCATCACATGTGGTCAATCGTTTTTTGTCATTTCTCAGGAGATACGACCGAAATCAAACAAGCGAATGTTATTCTCTGTCTAAAAGAACATTTTGTCGAGCATCCTCTAAGTTTGTATGTGTTACAACAGCATCAAAAAACGATGGAAATGCATATCCGGACAGAAAACCTCCGATACAACGTACAGGAAACGATAAGCGAACGTTCTTGAAGTCGGTCGCAGTTGGGCTGGGATTATGTGGTTTAGCATTATTGGACACAAAAAACGACGAACAAGCTAGCGATGGAGAAACCACATTCTTTGGTTCGATACTTGAACATACCCTGCAGTCTGCCCTGTGCGCCTCAGTCTATAAGCCCGACAGTCCCCGGTACAAGTACAACTTTATTGCGGATGTTGTCGAAAACTCTGCACCAGCAGTCGTGTACATTGAAATAGTGGGCAGGTAAGTTGTCTGAACAACGTAATATGCATCAATGCGATCTGGTATCATATGGTAGTACGAATAATAAGAATATAATGACACATTTGTGTTTATCGGGATGTCCACTCCGGCTTGTCTATCACGTCGCATTTGCCATTTTGACATGTTGACGAACTTGATGGAAATAAAACATTGACTATTATTTTTTTTACTCTGTATTAACACAGGCATCCATTTACCGGAAGGGAAGTCCCTGTGTCCAATGGCTCTGGTTTCATTATCAGTAGAGATGGCCTCATCGTCACTAATGCTCACGTTGTGGCCAACAAGAGAGGTGTCCGTGTGAAGCTGGCCAACGGGGAGACATACAACGCCACTGTGCAAGATGTTGACCAGGTTGCTGACATTGCCACCATCAAAATTACTGCCAAGGTGAGCAGAGATATCACAAACACACACACACACACACACACACACACACCTTCTCTCATTTGCAGGAGTTGCAGTTTAAAGCGTTATGTGCTAACGTGCTATAAATCATCTGTGAACCGAGAGATGTAAAGTATACCCTCTGTTTCTCTCTTCTTCCGCGTAGCATCCCCTGCCCACTCTCACCCTTGGTCAGTCGTCTGACGTCAGACAGGGAGAGTTCGTAGTTGCCATGGGCAGCCCTTTTGCACTGCGGAACACAATCACGTCCGGAATTGTCAGCTCAGTGCAGAGAGGCAGCAGGGAGCTTGGCCTGGCCAACTCTAACATGGACTACATTCAGACCGATGCTGCAATCGATGTTAGTTGTTTTATTAATTAATTAATTAATTAATGAATGAATGAATGAATGAATGAATGAATTTATCTGTCACAGGATGTGTAAGTGTATCATTTGTGGGGTTTGAATAAACACTGATGTTGGATTTATACATTGCAGTTTGGGAATTCTGGTGGTCCTTTAATTAACCTGGTGAGTCACAACACTGCTCAAGTTATTTCCTGCATTAACAGTTAAGCCTGTTTACAATGTTGTGACATACTGTATGACACTGTAAATAAGAGAATTTCCATGGTTTCATTGTTATTGTATTAGCTGTGATTCATTTTACATGAATCCTGAAGCCTTCAGAAACCAAGAACGGAAAATGAGTGCAATGTTATTTCATCGTAATTATAATATATCTATTCTACTAATGCAGACTGGCGGGTGCAGCTTGATTATAATAACACAAACTATTGTTTACGTGTTTTTATGTATGTTAAATATGATGTACTATCAGATATTCTAAATTAAACTGTATTGTATCCCATCAGGATGGTGAAGTCATTGGTATTAACACCATGAAGGTCACAGCAGGCATCTCCTTTGCCATTCCTTCTGATCACTTGAAACTGTTCCTTGACAAAGCAGCTAACAAGAAAAGTAAGAGCAGTTAAAATTCAGTTAATTGTTGAAGATAAAATAAAATAAATAAGGTTTTGTTCATATCTAACCCATATGGATCCATGGTGTTTCTGTCCTCAGAGTCTTGGTTTGGGGAATCGGAGAGCAAACGGAGGTACATCGGTGTGATGATGCTAACCCTGACGCAGAGGTAAACGCTCATTAAATACAAGGGCTTGTAGTCAAGTTATGAACAGTGTCTTTGCAGCGTTGCTTAAATGAATGGTCAAATAACTATATATTGGTTCCCATTCTACTGTAGTATCATTGCCGAGTTAAAGCTGAGAGACCCTGGCTTCCCAGATGTGACCCATGGAATCCTGATCCACAGGGTCATCATGGGATCCCCAGCCTACAGGTGAGCACATTCTGAGGTGATGCCAAAAAGTGTGATTTACTTCATGTGTTGTATTTCCCTTGTTTGTCATCAATAACACAAGGACACCCAAAGAGTTGTTTAGTAACCTCAAGTGTATTTTTATAGACTTAATCACATTCGGTTTTACATTTTTTTTGTTAAAGGCTTCAGGAAATAGTTTACGTCAAATCAAAACTAGCAATATCTTAATTTCTGGTTAGTCTCACATGGGCCATACTGTATGGCTCATGGAAAAACGTAGTTTAGTATTTTATGTCTTTTGTACAGTGACACCGTTTCCCCAGCTGTCGTGCCCAATAGTCTGGTTCTAACACATTTACCACATTTCTGTTCTCAGAGCTGGTTTGCAGCCAGGGGACATTGTTTTGGAGATCAACCGTAAAAAGGTGAACACCTCTGAGGAGATATACCAGGCTGTCCACAACAGCGAAGACATCACCATGAAGGTGCAGAGAGGGAGCGACCTGCTACAATTGCAGATCATTCCAGAGTTCACAGAGTGACACTAAATGCACTGGAGTGTTCATACCATTGAAGCCTATTTAGAAAGACTGGATAATATTGTAGAAAGATGAGAATAAATTAATACAAATGTTTAACAGGAGCGCTGTTGAGAAACCAGGATTTAGTAGGATAAACTCTTAAATGACAAATGCAAAACATAACTCAAAGATGTTTATAAATTGTGTTCCTCCAAGGTACAGTATTTGGGACATGTTGGTGCTGCGTTTATAATGGCAAGTTCATTTCACTACCTAATCTCATCTGACCAATCAAGTTTGCCAAGTCAAACAATAACTTCATATTTTTGGACAAATGTATGTAATTTAAATATGCTTTTCACAGGTAAATCAATGTCTAGCATCATGTTCTGTTTCAAGTATGACATTGTCTTGTTATTTAAGTACAGAGGCCTGGATAAATAACTTCTATATTGTACTGTATACATTGACTTTGGTTATTATGCAGTGTTTGTAGATCAAGTTAACAAACAATCCTGATCTTTTAATAAAGCAGTTTAATGTTAAGACAGCGACAAGAAGCATGATAGACTCATTTGCAGTATAGACCAATGGTAAAAAAAAACCTGACTTAACTGACCGAACAAGCTTGACATCTCACAAATTCCATTATGTTGAGACAGTTACTACACTAGAAAAATAAATGGCTTGCTATGAATTACACTTCATAGATCTGAGACAGATATAGTTACATATTGTGGAAAATAAAACATTGCTTTTGTTCATGAAGTTGCCAAAAATGAAAGCAAACAAGGTGATCAAATTACTTGATTACAATTCTGAGTTATAATTATGACTAAAGCCATACTGATTAAATCGGATATACCTGGTCTATGCACAAAGACACACATACAGTATAATTAAATAAAGTGTCATGTACTCTACTACAGTTACATTTATTTACCTCTGAGAACCATTAAATGGAGATAGGTCTATAAACAATACGTTTATACTTTAGGACTAGAGACATTTAAATTTGGTACAACATCTACCACACAGAACTAAGGGAGAGGGGAAAAAATACAATTGTTCAAATCCTGTTAAAACTACTTTAAAAAGGCTTCATATATATATTGCTGGTAATAGTTATCTTTTTAAGAAAATATAAATTGTGCGACTTAAGCTTACAATACACTGCTGGCAGTAGCGCCAGGCTCCATGGCGACCCGCTGGAATGAGGTCATCTGTAGAGGCGCTGTGTGTGTGCGCTGTCTAAAAAGGCTCCCAGGAGGAGGAGAAACAAACAAAACAAGAACTAGGCATCTACTTCTCACCCTGAATCCCTTACTACACCAATACCCAAAAGCTGCTATGGTGTTCATCATGGTGGAATGCTGCAGAGATCATGTGGTGTGCGCAGATGGCAGCCAAACAAATTCAAACAGATACAGAGATATAAATAAAAGGGCTTGCGGGGAGGAAGGGGGGTGGTCGGGGCTGTAGTGTCTGGTCTAATCCAGCAGTGGGCAGGCTAAGCGTCGACTCAGTTTACTTGGTCCAGAGCGCGAAGCAGCTCCTCTCCCTGGAGCAGGTGCTGTCGGCCCTGCACCGGGGCGTTGACCTTGCAGTCGTAACGCGTCAGCTGGGGCAGCGAGAAGAGGGAGGTGGTGTCCGACGAGCTGCCCAGCAGACGGCTTGCCAGGTCTGGATGAGAACCATACACAGAGACATGCAGGTTTGTTGGTCTCTCTCCCTCATTTTACTTGGATGAAACTAGGCAATGACCGAAGCCAATTCAACGTGCTTCAACGTGCTAGTTGAAACACGAGCTAATTGGCTTCGGTCATTGCTAAAGGCACAAGTAGACACCCAGGCCTTAGCGGGCTCACCTGAAGGTAGCAGAAGTATGGTGGTGTGCGACATCGTCTCGGGTGTTAACGTCTCAGACTTCAGCTTCTTGCCTTGCTCCTGGAGTAATGCGCCCTGGGAAGGGGGACGTTCAAAGAAGCCAGTCAGTCAACCCTTTGGCAAGCATGACGTCGAAGAATGTACAAAACAGCCTTTGTGGGCTGAGAAATCTCTTACCAGTCCAAAAACCTCTCGGATATCACCCAGCTTTCTCTTTCGCTGTGCATTCTGGGCTGCGAGGGTCCTAAGGGACAGTTCTTTGTCCAATAGTGAGGCCCTGAAGCAGGGAAACAGCCGTATTTAATCAACCTATCAACATCACACGTGGTTTTCCTGTATGCGGTGCGGCTGCCTCACCTCTTTGACAACAGGACGGAAGATTGTGGGGCGATGACCGGCTCGGGGGGGGAGGGTGCCGGGGAGGCCGGGGAGCTGAACGGGAAGCTGGGGTAGCTGGCGGTCTCCTGCGTGAGGCGGAGGGGGGAGCTCTCCAGGGACGAGACTGTGTCACATGACAGAGGCTCGCCTGGGGACAGGGCACGCAGCTGGAAGTCGTCGTCCATGGGGATGTACGGGGCCAGCATTTCCAAGTCCAGGTCTTGCTCCACGGCCTTAAGGAGAGGAGACAGGCAATGAGCAGGGAGCACAGGAAGCCATTAAAAAGCCTGACAGATTCGCCACAGAACAACAAAGCGTCCCCAAGGCGCCACACCTGTGCGGTGAAAGGGGTCTTGGGCTCTGGGTCGATGGCAAACAGCTTCTCCACAAAGTCTAGTTTGAAGTCGGGGTTCAGGTCTGCGTCCATGCTGAAGCAGAAGTCCAGCGGGCTGCCAGGCTGAAAGGGAAGGTGGAGGGGAAACACAGGTCAGACCCTCCGCCACAACGTTACTGTTCATGCCTCCATGTTGCCCACCCACCGTGGGACTACACCAGGGGTGTCCAACCCTGGTCCTGGGGGGCCTCTGCCCTACATGTTTTAGTTGTCTCCCTGCTCCAACACACCTGATTAAATTAGAAGGCAGGGTCAGTCATTCTTGCCAACTTCGAGCTCAAATCAAAACGGCATCGCTCCTCCGCGGCTTCGCCTCACACATCCACATGCATTGTGAAGCAAAGCGCAGTGCTGTGGCTTTGTTTATATTAGCGGTGTTCACCAATTTGTTTAGGCTCCTATTTACAGAGCCAGGGTTGTGTAGAAGTATCAGATTATTTTTTTTCAACACTCACAGAACGTTAGCTAGCGAAATGCGAGGAGATATTTGTTGAATCTGACAAAAAAGTGTTTTAGCTTGCATTGAGCATGCAATAGCTGACTATACTTCTAATGGGTCGTCATCAGTCTCTGCAGAAGCCTGATAACGACCTCTTCATTAGAATCAGGTGTGTTGGAATAAGGAGACATCTATAAACATACAGGACAGTGCACCCCCCCCCAGGACCAGGGTTGGACACCCCTGGACTACACAAAAGGTCAGAGGGTCAGGCCTTACCTCTGGCGAGCTCGGAGCCAGGCCGCTGCTGCCCGTCGTGCCAGAGGAGGCCGGTGTGTACGACTCGGCTTTGGAGGTCCCGGGGGGGCTGGGGGCATTGGGAGGCTCGCTGGGAGGCAAGGGGGAGAGCGGTAACACCAGCTGGTCACTGGTGGAGGGCAGCATCACGTCGTTGTAGAGAGGGACGTCCTTCAGCAGCTGGATCTCTGACCCTGTGGAACAGTGGGGAGGCAATGTTGAGAAACGGCAGGCTAAACAGTTGTTTCCCTGTGCCCTCCATGTTTTAGATGTCTCCCCGCTCAAACACACCTGATTCTAATGAATGGGTCATTATCAGGCTTCTGTAGAGACTGATGAGGGCCCATTCATGAATCAGGTGTGTTTGAGCAGGAAGGCGTCTAAAACATGCAGGACAGTAGATCACCAGGACCAGGGTTGTAAACGCTTTGCTAAAACTACCAACATAAAACAAACGGGAACCCTTCAATGTTTTCAACAGTAGGTTCACACAGTACGAGTTACTAAAGGGAATGTGAACCTGTGGAACTGGACAAAGTGATCGTTCACAAACATTCTCATGCCCTATATATGGAGTGTCTGTGTTAGGAGGACCCTACTTTTACCATCGTTGTCCCCACCACCACTTCACAACTGATATAATCATAATAGCTAGTTGTGTAATACTGGAGACCGGTCTCGAGACACTCCACTGCATTTGTACGCATTTGTACTAGATTAATTTGAGAAGTGTCAATGGTTTTGTTCCACATAAATGTTATCTGAAGTGTGTCATGCAGTGTGGGACTCGCACTGGTCTGGTCTGGGGTGCGTTCAGAATTGGCGAACATAGCGAACGTTTACAATCATATTTAAACAGTTTTGCGCTTACATTGTGTTCGCCGCGAACGTTTACGAAGAAAAGCAACCGGTTTGAGGAGGCAGTTCTCAGCGAACACACGTTGAAGCTGGACGAAGGGTGACGGTTTAAAGCTAATATTTTAGGCATGTTTATACAAATCGTTCAAAAGTCAAGTTCAAAGCAAACATGTTCGTCACGAGCGTTCGCCACTGCCAATTCTGAACGCACCTCTGGTCTTGACTCAGTCTCGATACCCTCTAGTCCTGATCATGACCCTGCATCGATGCCCTCTAGTCTTGGTCATGACTCGGTCTCAGTTTAGGCCGTCTTACTGACAACTCTAATAATTCCCCTTTAACAGCAGGAATGAGTTGAATGCGTGTGTGTCCTGTGGCTGACCAGTGCAGCTGAAGTCAAGGGAGATGATGGTGTCTCCGGCGGCCGGCGCCAGCAGGGTGAGGGCCTCTGGCTGCTCCTTCAGCTGGTCGTATAGGCTGGCCAGTGGCTCAGGCTCCACCACCTGGGTGAACAGCTCCACCACATCCATCTCCTCCTTCTCCTCCACCTGGTCCTCCTCCTCCTCCTTCTGTGCCTCGCCTATCTGGCAGCTCTCCTGCACCACAACCACTACCATCTCCTCCTCCTCTTCTTCGTCATCTTGCTCCTCCTCCCCCTTTTCTTTATGCTCCTGCTTCTCCTCCTTCACAGGCTTCATGTCCTCCGTCTGCTCCAGAGACAGGATCATCTTCTGCTCCTGGATGCCACTGTAAGAGGGATGAGTCAGGGATGTCACCACTCGTTTGAACACTTTTAAATCATTACCCATTTTAAACAGATTTCAAAATAAACTATCAACAATCGAACGTGGAGTTAGCTTGTGGGGAGTTAGCTTGCGTTGTACAGAATGAGGTATAGTAGCTACACAGAATGTTCTCGCTTAGCTGAAGTCACGGTTTCCCCCTTAAAGAGAACACGACTGCATGTACACCACTAGATGGCAGTACAAACTATCTTCAGGGAGTAAAATAAATGCCTATTGTGTTTTTATTATGTAAAGGATGGTAAAATAGTGTGTAGTTTTGTTTAAAAGATCAATTAAATACAATACAATCTAATATACTGATCTCTTCAGCAGAATATCTGGATTATGACGAAAAAAAAAACAGAGTTTCTAGCATTTACCGCTCTGAAGATATGATACGACATAAAACTGCAATATCCACAGGGCTCGCGTTTAAAGAGAAAAACAGTAGCAAGCCTGACAACAGACTTTGCATTTTGATGTACCTGAGCACAAAGTTGACGCAGACGACACATTGAGGCTGGGAATTCTTGTTGTTGTAGATGACTGTGGCCTGGGTCTCCACCCACACAAAGCCCCCCCCCTTGGCCAACATGCGGTACTGGCCTGTGCTAACCTGGCCCTTTGCGAACACTAAACCAGGGACACAGACAAGCAGGATTGTCATTTCTAAATCTCACCTCTGTAAGAGCTAAATATGGTACTTGTACAAGCAACTCGTGGCCATGCTTACAGTTGCGGTGGGTTTTGGTGACATGGTCCGAGTCCAAAGCGTGATAGTACTCATACACGGAGCGATTCAACAGCTCCTCCGGGTCATAACCCATCAGCTCAGTTATTCTGGGAAAACAAGCAAAAAAAAAAAACAGCCTTATCATGTTGTGCCTCTTATGAACACTAGGTGTCACTACAGCACCATGCTGGCTATAGTTGCATTCTTATGCAGTCATGGAACATAATCACATAATCACGTGCTGTGGGTAAAAGGCTTGACAGGGCTTGATCTGCAGCAAGCACCATAAATGCTCCATTTCAGACGGACCTTTCGTCACAGTAGGTGAACTTCATGTCCAGCGTGTGACGGCTGAGGAAGGTCTTGGTGTCCAGAGGTACCTCGATGTTGGAGGGGTGTGGGATGGGGTCACATATTAGCACCAGGTAGGGCACCGGCGGCTCCTGGTGCACACTGGGGGTTATCTCTGTGGGGCTCTCGTACACACGGACATGACCGGAGCAGTGGAGCACCTAGAAACAACAATAATAAAATAAACAAAACAAATACCGGTAGACCTACGATACTATTGCATTATGCACAAAGACGGTATTACATTTCTAACACTAGGCGTTTATTCCTGATTGATTTATTCAGATGTGGCGTAGAAGATTAAAATGCTTTCTAAATATACACATACAAATTGCTGGAACAAGTTCTATACAAATTGCCTAGTCATGCATCACATTCCCCTTACCTTCCAAGAAGCTGATTTGACATTGACAGTGCGCCCCCTGCTGGTGAGAGTGCATTTCATTCGAAGGAAAAAGCTGCGCTCTGTGTTTGGCTCCTTGGTTTTCTTGGAGCCTGAAATTACATAAGCAGGGGGAAACAGGATATAAAAATAGGGCGCACGCGCACACACACACACCAGCATGTGAGGTAAGACTTAAGAAATGCCTGCTATGCACCATTTCAGTTAGTGATTTAGTAAAAGGTTGTACTTTAATGTCCACTGAAATTCTGTTCGAAGCAGTATGATAGTACAACTCACCAGGAGTCATTTGCATTTAATATCTACACCTCAAAGCATTTGCACTGGGTTGGTTAAAGTGGAGGTAAAGGGATGAACTACAATACAAAAACAATAGGCCTAGCAGACACTTATTTCCAAAATGACTTCCAATGAGTGCAGCTGGGACTCAAACATCCTGCCCATAGGTTATTCACTAGGGTTACAATATTAGGACTAATTAACTGCATGAATTAATGATGTCCGTGGCATTCGCACCCTGTCCTCCTCGGTGCTGCTTGCAGTACGTTGGTGAACACTGCAACTTACGCAGGTGCAACAAACCATTGGAAATGGACCAAGGAAAAATCGACATGGACCTTTGCGGTCTTGCTTCAAAACAGTAAAGTGTGCCAATTATGAACTATACCATCTGAGTAATGTCATGTTAAAGGTCACACCCCAACCAACTGTAACAGATTTGGAGAGAAATTGGTCAACGGAAACACCTGCCAGCATAACAGAGGAGAATAATGCTGCGTTGACATGGAACACGGCAAACACTTTCTAGACGGCACGGCAAAAAAAGTGGCAAAACGGAATGGCAGTTGCTATGGTGACGTCGCACTGTTTACAAATAACTGTATAAAAATATATTCAATAAAATTATTTAGTGGCAAATGTTTTTTGTAATTAGTTTTAGATTGTATCTAGTATTCTAGTGTTGCTGCACCAAAAGTATTACCTTATCGGTGTGGGTGTTCTCCGTGTGTGAGGGAGCTAGGAACATCCGGTTGTAAATGCCGTTGCGGGGGACAGAGGCAAAAGGTTACAATATTTGAACTTTCAGAGGCATGCCGTTTACAGTTGCCAGCATTTTCTTGTCGGCCACAACTGATTTTGCCGTGATATCTGGTTGGCAGTCTGCCGTGTTCTATGTGAAGGCAGCATAAGACCCATGTCATTGAAATGCAAACCTGATCAAGTGTTTGTGTGTAGTGCTGTACCAAACGATTATTTTTTTGTCGATTAATCTATCGATTATTTTTTCGATTAATCGATTATCTCTT